>JAVDBV010048357.1:0-29944 GCA_032619315.1 Piper longum | reverse complement strand
GACTTGTGGTTCAAAGGGTACTGATGGCGACTGCCTGAGAGTACTTGGCCTTCGTGCTCAAGGCTAGGAGAAATATGGAGGTAAGGAGAGGGCTTAGGATTTGAGAGCAGAAAATGAAGAAAATGCCTAGAACGGCAACACCAGCAGCAGTTCAGTCAGTTCGGGATGCTATCGGGTCTGCAGCCCAGTAGCTCCTAAATAGATGCCCTAGAGAGAGTTCATGAGGAGTATATGGATTTTCTTTCATATGAGAGTTTGCTCTCATAGCTAGTTTGTTATTAGTTCTATTCCGGACCAGTAACGCTCGTTACTGACGTTTTTCTACTATATGTAGGTGACGAGTACGAGATGGATGTGCCAGTTGGACGGAGGAGCAATGAGGTCTTCTGCATACACACATATGTTTGGTGACTGATTGTTTAATATTTCGTTTATGCTTTTATTATAATTGAACTGATGTGAGGTAATGAAAAGTATGATGATTTGATAAATTGCTAAGACAAGATGGTATAATATGATGAGAAACATGGATGATGTACAGGTGGGCTGAGACCCAAGATGCAGATACAGTAGATTAGACTTGTGTGTGAACATTGATGTGCTATGTATGTGTGTATATATATGGTATGTGTGGTTGTGACAGGGTGGCCTCTAATTACATTTTTAGGGGAGGCTCTGTCCGTTTTAAATTGGAATTTTTATTCATTTTATTAAAATTGTTGTTTTCATATGAATTGATTGCTAAGTCATCCATGTAGTATCCTGCTAGGGTTTTACGCATTGATGCATGTATGACAAGTTATATCTTCGTCTTAAGATGCCGAGATTTGATCCGCATGCGTTGGGTTCGGGTTAGCCGACCTAACCGGGGCCTGTAACATGCCGGTTTGGTTCACGAGGGTGAACCGGATTTGGGGTGTTACAAGAAAACTATAAGTTTTAGCTTTATTTAAGTAGTTAGTTTGATCAATTTTTTGATGTGCGCTGGAATCCACACTGAAACCTTAATTCCTTAACCCTGAATGTAAAATCCAACAACCTAGACAAATGGTGATGAAATCACATAAACTTTGTCCCACACTTTATGTTGTGTCTCTAGAACATCATATTAAAATTTTGGAGCATTTAGCTTGGTAGATCTTACGATAGAATTTTTTCAAGCCCAATAGGTGTCCACCAATAGCTTTACCCACTCCCAGTAATGACTTAGTCAATACCTTCCATTTTCGAATCCACTTAGGCCTAAATACGAGCATTTTGGACCTCAAATCTTACTAGATTCATGCCCACCATGTTGGCTAGTACTACCACTTACCAAGGACCATTTAAAGTCTCCAAGTCCATGAGTAACACTTAGCAAAATTGGTATGAGGTCCAAGAACATGGTTCCTAGCACCTTAGCTCACATAAACTCCTTAGCGTGTCAAAGCCCACAGGTTCAACTTTGAGCCAATTTTGATACCGTTTGACCCATTTGAAAAATTGTCCGATTAAGACTGTTTTACAAAACCTTACGTACGAGACTTTTTACAAAGGTACTTGCAACACCAAACCCTAACTTCGGTTACCTAATAAGGTTTAACACTGTACTAAGCAAAAGAATTAAGCTAAGTAAGTTTTTTTCTGAGTCATGCATGTGTGGAGTGAGCTTGCCAAGGTCGGATGACAAACTCGACTGATCTAGGTCCGTAGGACTCTTCTAATGCATCTATATTTAGCTCCAAGAGTGAGGTTTTAACTGAGTTTTAGATGTACGATAGTGTTAGTGGTATTTTATCGGATCCTTCTGATACTGGATCAATTACTAGAATTGTTTCGTATTTTAATAAAACTTCAAGGATGTGATCCCTTGATGGTTTTCGAATTAGAAGATCCAGGTAACTTGTGATATAAGTCCCTACCTAAGCCTTCTATATCGTGTACACGAACTTTTATGATTTTCATAAATATGAGAGTGAGCGGTATGGATATATATGAATTGCTTCAGCACTCCTTTTTCACCCTAAAGTAGTGCAATGAAAATAACGCGTTTTTAGAAATAGTAGCATTATCATTGTTCCGAGCCATTTGAGCAGTGTGGTGAGTAATATATTGAGGACGTGAGGGCATAAGCATAAGTATATATTATGTAAGTATGAAACCATTTATTTGATCCAATATTTTTTGATATTCATCTTTGTCAGCCTAAGCTTACTACCATGTGATGTACTTTGTAAGTATTATGATTTCTCGTGAATATTAAGATACTGATAGGCCAATATTATTTTATCGGTAGTTATTTTCGAACCAATTTTGATTATTGACGGTTTTGCCTATATATATGTAGGAGTGTACTCATATCAGTGACTAACGGAGGTAGACAGATTAATAGGCTCATGGAAGAGGATGGTACATGTATTTATATTGTACTAAGTTTTGTATCGAACTCATGTATTTAGACTATACGGCTTATGTATTTTAGGAATTTGGGACTTACATGTTTTGGCAACAACAGGTTACATGATGTATGCATGTGGGTGGGTGCCAAAAGCCTATATTTATTTATTTGATATGCTACATGTGGTTTGTGTGTAGGGCTCAAAGTCCTAGAACATGATAATGAGCAATTAAGGTATACAAGACATATTTAGATGCAGGTGTGTGTATATGTGTGTGATAGAGAAGCGTAGAGCAAGGGATTATGGTTCATATCGTTTGAAGTGCCCACTTGAAGACTATGTATTTGGGGTTTGATGCCCTAGCACGCGATAATGCCTCTGTGTATTTAATTTCTATTTGTGTGTTATGTGAAACAGGTAATTAGGACCCTGTATTTACTTTAGTGCATAATCGGCAACATCTAAGAAGAACTTACCTAATTCAAAGGTTGAAACTAAATATAAGAACAAGATCATGTATCTATATTATGAAAAACTCAACCTTTTAGCTACAATAGATGTGTTGTCTTCGTGTAGATAGATCATTATATTTGTAAAATCACTCTCTTAGTTAGAAGGGGATGTTGTCTCTCTTATGACTCGAAGCACTCATATTAAGACCCTTAAAAGTAAGAGTCTCCCTAAAGTAGTATAATTAATACCCATTGTATATGTAAACCGTATAAAATTACTGTCTTAAGCCTCATTGAGGGTTGAGATTAGTTTCCGTAAAGTTTATTTGCTAGTAGTTCAATGAATAAATTTTCAAATTAAAACACTAAGAATTGGTTCGTTGGGCTGAATTAGGGAGTTACACTAAGTCTATTTGAAAGTTTGTCTTTGCATCTACAATTCTACAAGCTTCTATGAATAGTAATTTATTGAGAATTATTTTATATCTAAGCTTATTCCTATTCTATTTTGGCTCCATTTGGTTAGCGTGACAGAAATTACAAATCTATGAAATTTATGTATGATAATTTATGCCAAAATATTAATTTTCTTCTAAAATATTATTTATTTTTAGAATATTTTGTAATAAGATGTAAGTAAGACTTCATGCCAAATCCCTCTTAAAAATTTCATCTTCTTATGTACATCTTATATTTGCATCATAACTAACTATTTGTAATTTTTTACTTAGAAAATTGCATACATTTTAAATATTTTTCATGCAAACTAAATAGAACTTTAAAAGAAAATGTATAACATTCACCACTTCATGTACAGATAATCCCAGTTATTGATAACGATTATAGTATAAAGAGTGATAGTGATCAACATACAAGTAGCTTGGAGTGCAAAATATTGGACAGATACGATTGTCAATGTCAATGAGGGTGATCAATTACCAGGTGATCATGAAAATGTCCATTCATATTCTTTTGTAGGTTGGATTTTATAGCTTGTGGTCCAAAATATTTTCAGTAATGAAGCTATATATTTTGAATTAGCACAAATGAAGGAATTATTAAACCATATATACTATACAATGGAAAAAAAATTGTATGTTTTTGTCAAGAGACATTTGCATGTGGACAAGAGAATACTAAATGGACATGCGAAGAGCATTTAGAAAAACATGATATATCTATGGGAAAATTTGATTAAGATGTGAGTTGAAATCTAAACTAGGGAAGAAATATTCTCAAATTGATTCTGAAGATGTCAATAAAATCAATCCAAATACCAAAATGGTGAAAATGTTATGATTATTAATATTATATTTTTATTACTGTTAATTAGCTACAATAACATTTTAAAAACCAAATATTTGAATAATCTCAAGGAAAAAGATTTAAACTTAATTTAAGTAAATATTTGAATATTCTTTAGACAAAAAGATATTCAAACTGTATTTGATGCAAAACATATGAGCAATCTGAAGATTTGTTTCTCTTGTGTGCCGTGCACGTATATAATGAAAAACTAAGAGCACATTGCTTTTTACCCGATGGAAAATATTATTATACGTTAGTTCATTTGGTGATTTATATAGTTTGCTATGTGCAGCATACAAAACAAATATATGTGAACATTCCTTGCGTTTATGGGTATGAACCGTCACAAATTTTGGTGCAAGTTTACTCTAGCTATTGCTGTAGTAAGAAACTGGTACTGAACTCTGGTGCTTGGTTCAAACTTTCCTATAGCCAATGTCTAACCAGATGCTAAAACTTTCCTCACACATCTCAAATTTGGTTTCTCTACAGCGAGATTTGATGAGTACAATTTATCCTTGAACCAATTAAAAATCAAGGATCAAATACGTACTTTCATTTAGAGGTTAAGCTTTTTCACCATTGCATCAAATGAATTTTGATCTAGATTTTAAAAATGTAAAGTTTTCATGCATAGAGAACTCGTAATATATAATCCAGATAATCATGTGCACCGAAAACTATTAATAACGTTTAAACATAGCCAGATATTTATCATACATGCATTATAGAAAACACCTGCGCCATATCCCACCTAGCAAGTACAAGTGAAGTTAAAAAGGAACATATACTAGCTCATGCATTGTTCCCCAATACAAAACACTTGAGACAAAATATCAAACTTGGTTCCCTAGGAATGTGGGACAGCTACAAAATCAGAGAAAGTGAGGAGGAAAGCAGATGGTTTGAGTTTCATCCCCTCCTTGGTGAAAACAAGAAGGTGGTAGTGGTGGCAAGTTCACTTCCCCAAGCAAGTGATCATCATGGGCAGGAAGTGGAGTTGGAAGGTGAGTTACGGGAAGATCAGGAGGGGATGGACAGGAGTAGGAAGGAGATGATTGGAGTTGAAGGGCAAGGTGATGGGCAGGGTTGGAGATCACAGATTGGTGAAACGTGATCTGGGTCTTGAGAAACTTCACATAGTGGATGGCCTCCTCCAACATGGAGACAGTATCCATCTTCGTCCCACCCGGCACCATGGATTGCAGAATCTTAAACCTGTTACTAATCCTGTGTCGCCGCTCCCTCGCCGCAATGCTCTGCGGGTCGGTCGAAAGCCGTACTCCTCCTCCACCTCCACCTCCGCCTCTCCTCTTGCTCCCTTCCCTCGCCGGTTTCGTCTCCTTGTGGTACTGCAGCGAATTCGAACCCTTGCTAGCCATTTCTTGATCATGAACAAAACATCACTTGGTCGACTCTCTTAACTAGCTTCAAGGTTTTTCAATTGCACTCATGATTCGAATGTGACTGTGATCGGTGGTTCAATAGCTTCCTAATGGAAGTATAATTAATGGGTCTTGGTTATATATGTCAATGTATGTATGCAGATACAAGGAGGAACCATATTCCATATGGCTCACTCAATGATATTATGTGTGAAGAAGGTGGTATAATTGGTGAGGGAGGAAATGGGTATTTATATAGGCACAACGGAGGATGAAACGGGGGGCAGAGGGATAGAAGAAGAATAATATAAAGAGAAAAGGGGAGGTCAGGGGGACAAGACACGGTGATGATGAGAGGTGATGTGGATGGTAGATGGTAGTGACCAAATAATCTGAGCAGCAGGATTCGGCTGTATCAGAAACTCAGAATTTCTCGTACGTAAAATGATAAGAGGCTTCCATGGTGGGGGCCGGCCAAGGTGGAGAGCAAAGGGGTGTCTTGAAATTGACGTGTCTCGCTTTCCAGTGGTCCCACACAACAGCCCTATGGCATGATTTAGCATGAAGTTAAATTTGCTGATGCGGTTGACCTATTATTTCCTTTCTTATTTAGTTTCTAAATGAATGACGCTTATATCTTTTGACACCTCAAAGTTTAGGATCAACTATTAGGAACGTCACTTTTGAATCTACATGGGATTGTGGAGAAAAAATGGTAAAACAAAAAAAACGGCCACTCCCTCTTTGTGCGTCCCAATGTGCATCCTAAAATAACGTTCCCAATAATTATTCCAACATCTAGAGATTAAATTTCCTCCGAGTACCAAAATCACATCCCCGCCATGCCACCACTAAAATTTTTCAGTGTCTCTTAACATTTTACGAAGGTTTCGATAATATGATGAATTTCATATATTACCAAAATGGGGGCTTATTTTAAAATCCTTTTGGTGGCTATCATTCATGGTACATGTCCATATTAGCCACTGTCTAGATTGGTAATTATCATTTTAAAAAATTTACACCTACTAAGTGAACGGAATATAAAAGACGCAAGAAACTAGACACAGCAAAACTGACTAGTGGCACAACTTATGATTGAGCTAGGCTGGTCGAGCCCGCACAATGTTCCTGTCATCGAGTCTAGTCGGGCCTGGCTTGGCTCATGGGCCGACCAAGGACAAATACTCAGAAGCCCCTGCTCGAGTTAGAGAAGGGCCCACAAACTCATATACAATCAGGGTTTGCATTTGTCCACACTCTTAAGGAATATAATAAACATTTTAATCCCTTCCCACAATTCCATCATATTTTGGCCTTCCATACCGACGACTCTAAACCTCCTTGAGTGTGAAAAGTTTGAAAGCGTGTAGTTAATGATCCCTTAAGAATAATGACACTCTTAAAACTACAACCCATAGTTACCAATCTGCATCAACCAAAGCAAAATTAGTTCAGGAACAATTCAAAAGATCTCAATTTTGAAGATTCTTAATCACATAAGTAAAAATATATTAAACAGCCCAAGCTAACTAAGTTCGAATAGAGCTCAACTCATTATGTTTCACACACACACACAGATACATTAGGTGAATGACAAAAGCTCCAAAGAAGGCTTTTAGCTTTGAATCTACGTTAAGAACATTAATCATTATTTCCCAAATACAAGATACATGATGTATACAGAAAGAAGTACACAGGACATTGTTAACACACTAAATAAGGTATCATTACATACCCTAATAGACATAAAAAATCTAAATACATTAACTCAATAACAGCTAGAGTGGATAACACACCTCAAAGTCACAAGGCAAGTTAATAGGAAAACCAACATGACTAATACACAAGGATATTAATCACAAATACGTAGAGCACACTATAATCTTAGAGATAAGTAATTAAGGCAAAAGTAGCCAAAAATGCCAGCATAGCAAGTCTAAAAGTGAAAGATGCAAATAGGATGACGACACTCAAGCTATCACCTAGGCGAGTCAAAAAGACAACCAAACTACCCTACTATCTTCAATAACACCACCGAAACAAGTCGACATGGCAAACTACTAAGGCTAAAAAGCACAAAGAGGCTAAATAGACCTACAACACCTAAGCTAGCAGTGAACAAGCAAGTGCAAAATAGTACTAATATCTACATAGAATCTAGCAACAACCTAAACATAAAAATATAGAACAATTCATTACACCATCTAACAACTTAAAATAAAAATAAATATCACTTAATAAAAGGCTAACAATAATTAATACTAAGGAAGTAATAATCATGGTAAATAGTACACTGCCTAGGCTAACCAAGCACTCTACCATGAAATAAATCATACTAATTAAGGAGGAAATAGATACGTCTAGCATCTAGTAATCAACTAACATTAAAGTGAATAAGAAAATCAAGAGTAAATTATTTATATAACACAACCTAACTGATAGATGAATAACAACAAATACCTATAAAGTATCTACAATTTACAAGGAGAAAGCACAACTAACAACCTAGTGTAAGGAAATGATGGGATTAGATTAAAGCAAACACAATACATTACAATCAAATAAAATTAATAAAAACTGTAACACCTTCGGTTCGAATTCAAACCATATCAAAATATTAAACTTTAGAAAAATTAATCTTGATCACTTAAACACATACAAGATTTAACCACTCAAAATATCAAAAGATGAACTCCAATGCACATACAAGAAATGCTATATCACAAACATACATGGCAAATAAATGAAATGCTCATGCAAATGTAAGTGTGGGCTCGTACAATTAGAGCACTATATGTTTTTAAATTACAAAGAAGACTTAAAATCTTCAAGATAATCTAGTAGAGTCTCCCCTATATTTGGGAGGTTAAGAGAAATATCCCCACAATACAACTGGCTAATAAATCATACAATGACATGGTCACCACCTCATACACCATTGACATTGTAGTAACCAATTAAAGAGGCTATGGTCATCTAAGTCACCATTTCCTACTTAATTACACCAACATAGCCAAATACACCGTAAATAATATGTATCCTTTAAGTGTGGATTTTATGGTCATCTAAACCACAACCTATCACACCTGATCTTCTCCATCAATTTTTCACCAATAATTAATTTTACCTGAGCTCCTCTAATCCATGGCTTCAAGCTCTTCAAACTATAAGAAACACAAAAGGTTTCACATACTTGAATTAGTATCATTGGTTCTTGGACTTTAGACTTATAAAGCACCTGCAAAATTAGTTAACCTGAAGGCCTCAAAGTATTTCATCAACAAAATAACATAAATACAATTATTAATAAACAATCACAATAATACATGAAATCAGTGACAATCCATACTCATCATGTCGAAGAGCCATAACTCATACATGAGCTTGTTTGGCCCTTAGCCTCCATACAACTACTCAAGTACATGCTCTACATCAAACATATATCAATAAAAATATTGTGCTAGTTTCTGCGATGTATCTTTTAGGTCTATTTGCCTACCAAGCTCTCTGAAGTATCACACTTATATAGAAAATCATATGTTAATAATCAATAGATTATTGGTCCATAATATTTAATAGTGAATATGTCAAATTGGTAAATGAGTATTGATACCCATAAGAAGCAAAGAAAATTTTTAAATATACCTCACAAGGCTGCTATGATAGACATGCTAAGTACTCTCCAACATAACATAAACACAGGCCAACACACTAAGCACGATACTAAATAAGAACATAAACTGGCTATATGAGCACGACATTGTATAACATGAATATCAACTGCATGATTATTAAGAGCAGAATAACATAAACAATTATGCCCTTAGAATACCCTCCGTATATCACCTACCACTCTACTTACATAGCTAAGAAGTATATGTCATAAATTTTGAAAATGTATTGTACTATATAGTACATCTATCACTACACTACCCAAGTTCGAGGAGTATATGATGCAGGCTATGCGAATCATGTTTCAATTATCATTGATGAAAAGATCCCTTGTACACATATATAATAAGCCATGGGAAGGGATTTATAAATAGCACCAAAGCAACTTTGATGGGATCTCAGAGTTTTCAAAATTACATTAATGGATCTTTGAATTTTATTTAATTTGAAGAAATTTATCTAGACGGCCCAAAATTAATAGGATCTTATAAAACGCCACTGATTATATTAAAATAATCATAAAACAAAACTATGATGGACCCAAATAGTAGATCAAGCAAAAGAAAAACTGAACTAATTGTAAGTAGAACTCATCATCTTAGTTTGGCAAGCTCACTTCATATGTCCTAGCTCAACTGAGACTACCCAAACACTATTGACGATGAAATGCATAATATAAATGTATGATGACTCTAAAATAATTCTAATGAGCATAAACCATGATGGAAACACATCCATACATAATCACATAAACACACAAGTTGTCCCACATGAAACATCACAGACAATCCATACATTACAAATCAGTTCACATCGATGATGTTGTCTAAATCATTTGAAATTTTACAAACATATCACTAAAATCTCTATGAACATGCTCAATAAATGTTGTTCACAAATATGGAATTTAGACCCCTTAACCAATTTTACTAAGATAGCACACTGATATGAAAAATCATATGTTAGGCTGAGCATCTTTTAATTAATTAAGAAGTTTTTTAAGTACCTAAATAGTGTCCAATTATAAATTTTTTTCTTATTCAGAAAAATATTATGATGAATACGTCTGTACATTTTCATGTGAAAATACTTTCCATTAACCCCTCAACTAAATTGTCAAAGTTAGCCTTAAAATTTGAAACACCCCTTCGCAGACCGACACACATTGAGATTCTTAGTTGGTCCACCACCTAAATAAACTTCAAATAAGCTAAAACTTCATAAACTTCTTCATAATATTTAGATTATTTGATTCTAGAAAGTTTTGTGAAGAAATACTATGCCTAGGGGTCGAGTACTGTACCTAATCTCGAATAGGATCTAGATTTACAAAAAATGGGGTAGTGTAACTCTACATTTTATTTATGGTTCATACCATAAATGATATCCATTTTAGCTGAAATTTCAGGGGCTTCTTCCTAACATCCAAGCTAATGTTTCTGAAAATTTTAAGTGAAATTTTCTAAGCCTAAGGTCACTAATTTGGGTTGTCGCTCTTGGGGAGGGTTTCTAAAATTTATAAACTGCCGCAATCCTCCCCTAATTCTAACTTCTCCCAAACTTAAAGTCACACATCACACCCAAAATGACCATACCTGAAATCTAACATGTTCAAAGGTTAATCAATGTAAAAATTACAAATTTTTAACAAAAAAAACCATCGAAAGCAGCTCCAACAATCATATGCTAAAACAATCCATCACATTGCATAAAAACGTGAGTTTGAGTATAAATATCAAAATCTAGCCATTTGCAAAAGATCCACAACAAAAATCATCATGTACTAATGCCGTAAAACCACTAAAATTAATTCTACATCCAATACTTAATAGGGTACGATAAAGTTTATCAGTATGAATGGTCTATAGATCTTCACATTTGGCTAACCACTTTTTGAAATATAAATGAGGCCCATTAGTTTACACTTTGAGCCAAATCAATAAAGATGGTATGAGAACTAACATGGTTCAGTAATGGACGTTAAGCTGGATCGGAGGTAGGCTAGAATATTAGCCATGGACTGAATACATGAATTTTGAAGATGGAATTTTCTAATATGGGTAGATTGTAAGACCCCTAAAATTAGTCTCACATCCAATACCTGCCAAAAAATTGGGTTTATTAGTAAGAATGATTTATAAGTCTTCAACTTCCGTTAATCACTTTTGAAAAGATAATTTAGGCTCATTAGTTTGCACTCTGGGCCAAGTCATTACAAATTCCAGCCTACTATGATTTAACAAAAATAACTATTAGAGTCCCATTGATAATAGAGAAAATGCAAGAAATGAAGAGAATGATAAAATACCTTGAGGGGAATGAAGGAAGTGGGCTAACCATGACACCTTTGGATCTTGGATTTCACTTCGGGAGAATTAGATTTGGTAAAGGAAGGCTATAAGGAGGTCTAGGGAGGAAAAGTGGTGAGGAAGACAAAGTGGTTAAGTGAGGAGAATAGTAGAAGAGTAGGGGTTTTGAAGTTTTCTAATAACTAGTTTTGGGGATAGCATTGCAGCTCTGGTGAGTGAGCATAACGATGTTGAAGTAAATCTCCTCAGTGAAACTTTCTAAATAAAATAGCGCCACAACTCTAGGGTTGTGTGTAAAACCTCAGCTTAGTGCTTGTTGTTTTGCTTGGTTCGGGCTAGTCTTAAGTCGGTTCTAGTCAATTCAGGTTTCAGACTATGAGTATGAGGCTTAAATGGCTATATGAGCATGTTATGGAGGCTGAGCATGTCCGATATACAAATCATAATTTTAGTTATGCAACAAAAGAGCATAAGTTATCAGTATATACTTGCGGTATAGAGGTTTTTGCTTATGTTAGCTCAGGGTTTTAAGATACAATTAAGCCTTTGTAGCGTTTAGTATTTGTTGAGCTTTTAGGGTATCTCTTTTGCATGCATTATAGGGAGTTTAGACTACCGGATTGTCCAGATGGGCCCAGTTTGACATAAGTCACATATCTTCATCTTATTGAGCTTAGTGGTTTGAGGCTCGTTTGGCTTCCTCGCTTCAATTTCTATCTGTAGAGCCTTACTAAGACATGTGAGGGCCACTACATTTGAGCCGCCACTTTGGGCCACCACCAGTGAGTCTTCGGCAACCCTCCAACCATCGGACCACCACTGCCTCATGGCTGGCTATCGACCAGGGCCCTACACCAGGGCCAGCTTGGATCGTCTAGCAAAATCCGAATTGTTAGACGACTAGATGTCACCACATGGCAAGATCCGAATCATCTTGCAAAAATTGAAAAACTTTAGCTCACCTCTTCCACTATTTTTGGAATTCTAACCCCTAGTTCCGCCGCTACATTTGGGCCGCCACTTTGGGCCACCACCAGTGAGTCTTCGGCAACCCTCCAACCATCGGACCACCACTGCCTCGTGGCCAGCTATCGACCAGGGCCCTACACCAGCACCCACATTGCCGTAGTTGTTGCCGGCAATGGTATTTTGTTCACTGGGTTTCCACCAATGCCACCACATTCAGAGCATTTTCCGTCACCGGCGACCCACCTCCTCTGATCTAACCACCCAAATCAACTCCCCACACCATGACCGATAGTTTGAGACCACCATCAACCCTCATCGTGGCCAAGATTGCCGCCAGCGATGTTGCCATTTCTCGATGGCATTTTCCCACTTTCTGTCCATTATCTGGTCGGTCGCTGGCCGGACACTACCGACCATCATTCTGAGCACATTCCTCACTCAACGACCAACCAATTGTGCCTAGCCTTACTGACTGTTGCTATCGGAATCATTGTTGATGACTCAACCTACCCTTGCGCAATTTCCCCACTTCCAGGGCGTTTCTGGCCAGCAAACAAGTGGACTTCATCGGACACCACCCCAGACATCTTCCCTATCTCCTCCTTTGTCAATCGGGACCACCAGCGACCCCTGGCTCCCCATCGTGGGTGATTTTTGGGGATGGGCACTAGTGGCTCTGTCGTGCCCATTTGCCCTTGTTCACATCTGTGTGCCCACGATCCTGTTCGCCTAGTAATAGCCTTGTTCATGACCGTGATGTGTCTCTCAGCTTGACTCGGTTAGACTTGCCCGTTCGACTCGAGTTCTCAATTTCAGCCCATTTCGGCTCGTTCCATATATTTTCTGACCGTTTTTTTGTAATTTGAGGTCCTTACATTAGTTTAGATGTGTATTCATATTATTTGGCTTATCTTAATGTTATGATTATTTTTCTTTGTCTATTATTTATTTATTTATATATTTTATTGTTATATTCATTATTGTTTATTTCTTATATTTGTATATTTGTCGTATGTGATAAATGATTATATGATTATTTATTATTATTGATGATAAATTTACTTGTTAATATTAATCTCATTCATGTTTATCAATTCTTATTCAATTATTTAATTAATTAGTCATTTATTTATTTATATGCTCACATACACGTTATTTACTCGTGTTTCGATGTGTTCATCTATTTGATAATTATATTGTTATTATTCATGATTAAATTTTATTAACTATTCATTCATTTAACTATGTGATGATTCTTTTATTGATCTATTTTTCTATTTATATATTTATTTGTTTGTTTGTTTACTAACTCAAGTATGTATTGATATTTACTCGCATATAGTTACAAAATCATGTAGTATTGTTATTATTATTATTATTATTATTATTATTATTCTTATTTCTTGATTGAAGTATTATTTATTTATTTATAAATTTTATTTTAGATAATTGAGTTTATTTATTTAATTTTTAATTATTATTTTTATTTATTTTCCTATTTATTTTCATGAAAGAATAGTTGTCACTTATTATTGTAGTGATATTTTTTTGTGCATTTATTTTTTTATTTTAATTATTATTCATTTATTTATTTATGTGTTTTATTTATTTATTTATTTATTTATTGCTTGTCATGTCTCAATTTGTATGTCGTGCACTTGTTTACTCATTTGTCTTGCATTGTTTCTTGATTGAGTTGATGTTATTGTTAATGTGAGTACAAATCACGACCATTCATTATATTCAATTGTCAATCTTATACTTAGTAATAAATTTCGATGCAAGTTTCAGAGTCTAAGCTCACTATAGATGTACTGTCACACTTGGAACTTGAATCGTAGGTCCATTAGGGATCTTGACATCTTTAAGTTAAGAGTTTCCTCACACTCGGAGAGGCGTGGAGAAGGCGGGTACTATTATATAAAACACATATCTATACTTGTACTCTGGGCTATGATTTATATTGAGGTATAGAGAGGGCTTAGAATATGTGTTTTTTCTCAAGAGTGGGACCAGTCATTGCATAGAGAAGCATTTGTTGAGTGGCATAGCACTAGTTCAATTTGGGATATTATCGAGTTTGTAACTTGATGGCTCTTCAATAGATACCCTTTGAGTTTTTTCATGGAGATTACATGTGATTTTCCTTTCTCGTGGAATATTAGATTCTACTTACTGGTTTGTATTGGTTATTTTTCGGACCAATGATACCTGTTGCTGATGTTTTTCTTATTATATATTTAGGACTTTTGTTTCTATGTCTTGGGTCGGCTTTGGTGGAAATAAAGATAAATGTTACACATACTTGAGATCAACACACCATTGTTTTCTTTCATTCTGCTGTTTAGATTTGATGTGTATTCATGTATATTTAGTTAAGTCCTAGTTTTGCATTTAATGGTATCTTCCAATCTCGAGGCACAAAGAGGGTTGTTTAGTTTGTTTTTTTGTTCGAGTCTTATAGATTAATAATCTAAATATGACTCAATTCAATTATAAGAGTTATAATTTGATTCTTAGGTAATCCAGAATCAAGGTGTTACATTGGGTGCTATGACAGGTGAATCTCATGGGCTATGAACGTTGGGGTGGCTAAGATTGTGCGATGTAGCGTTAATAGGGGTTTCCTCTTATAATTTTCAGTGGGCGGTCTAGAGTGTCTCGAGCTTTCTTATGGCTATCCTTAGGGTTGTACTAGGGCTACTAATGTATTCCATGAATGTGATGCACCTAAAGTACTAAACCAATACTAGTCTACACAGCACATACCACATCAAATTATATCTGCTACTCAAATTACAATATTTGAGCCTTGGCTCCTGAGTTATAACGTATGAGCTTTGGCTTCAGAAACTACAAAAGTACGAGCCTTGGTTCTTTGTGTTCAACGGAATGCATCTGACAATGTGGGGGCGACTTGAGGCCTTAACTAAACATACAAATTGAACATAAATGATCATAGTCCGTCCACATAGTGAAACACGACCAAAATATCGAAACAGTGGTCAAAATTTTACCCTAACAACAAAATATACATTAATTAATGAGTAAAAAATAACAACAACAACAACAACAACAACAACAACAACAACAACAATAACAACAACAATAACAACAACAACAACAACAACAATAATAATAATAATAATAATAATAATAATAATAATAATAATAATTATTATTATTATTATTATTATTATTATATAAAATCCAAGACTTTTAACATGGTGTTGCCACATGCCCTCTACCTATTTTACAATATTATCATTTATTTTCTATTTACAGAAATACTAGTTTGTTATTGAATTCTTTATAACTAGAATTTGTCACGTGTCCTATACCTATTTTATAATATTATATTTTATTTTCTATTTTTAAAAGTAAATTAAATTTTAATTTTATCCATTTACTATCATAAGTAATGGTAATCTAAAATCAGATCTTATTATATGTTTAATATTGTGTAATTAATAAAAAATTATTAATCTAAAAAAATAAAAATATATGTTTAAAGGTAATCTAAAATCAGATCTGATATATAAGGTTGTAATAAATAAATTATTATAATACAAATCAAATATTAAAAATAAATATTATTGAAAAAGTTTTAATTAAAATATATTATTTTCTAAGTCAATTCAAATTTATGTTTGAATTTAAATCACTTGTAAATAGTTAAATAAAATAATAATAAATTTGTAAAAATAATATAATACAGCGGGCAAACAATTAGTCTATGTCTTCTAATATACAAGAGCAACATTTTCTTTTTGAATGGAGCCTCTACTTCTCACTGTATGATCTATATATTATAAATTTGTCACATATCTTTAAGTATTGTTATAAATTTACCCCTTTTATTATGAAAATATTAATTAGAAATTTATTTTAAATTTTTATAATTTTAATAAAAAAATTAAATATTTTTACAATTTTACCCTTTCTCATTCAAATAATATTAATTAAATTTTACACAATTTTCAACTATTTATATAAAGAATATATTAATAAATTGTTGTGTATATTGAGATATCTAATTTACCCCGTTAATAATTGTGCATTGTGGTGGCCCCAAATGCAGATACAAAAACCAAGGGTTATGGCCAAACATAAGCTTAAGGTAATGCCTTAGCCACGTTTTCTTTTCCTATATTCAAAACCGAAAGGAGCCCAGAACTTCGCCCTCTCCTCGAAACGTGTCTCCTGCCACTGCGCGTTCGCCTGTTTTTCTTTCTGAAACTGAGAGTTTATATGTTATTCCAACGTGATTGATTTAAAGTCACAAACAGACCAAAGAACAAAACCACGAAAAACCAGTCTAGTCCACTCATAATCATCAATAAAAATGCAATAACCCATAGACTATAATGGCGTGTCATTTTACAAATCACATAAAAGGCCTCGTGATAAGCCTTCGGAGAGAAGGATCGAAGCAACAGTGATGTGGAAGTGGGCAACAAGAGTTTTGGATCTTCCTCAAAGACTTTCATGTTGCAGTTGTATCACATCATATGTAGGTATACATCTTATCTTTGATTGATAGAAGTGTTGCTTAATCTGACCATGGGGCACATCTTTTCCCTTGTAGCAAGACCTGACCTTCTACTCCGATCAATTCCATCCTCTTATTTACCACCATCACCATCGGGAAAGAAGAAGAATGATGACGTATGTCATTGCTCTTATCAACAGCATTGAATAACATTAACCAATATATTTGGGTCTCACCTTCACTCTTGCACTAATATGTACGATACGAGGTAACGAATATAATCATACATACATTATTTATATAAGAAAAATAAAATATGTACTTGCGCGTTTGTGAATGAACATATTTATAGCACGTCAAAACAAGGCCAGGTCTCATCGGCAGATCTAGGCGTTGCTCGAGGGATCGAGTTGAACAGGTTCACGTGTTCTTCCGGATTTTTCGCTTAAGGTTTGAGAAGTAGCCCTGCTCGTAAACTGATCCTATACTGATGTCTATAGGGGGGGGCTTTGACTTGCATCAATCATTCGAGTTTCAGAATCGTTTCAAAAAGTGTTCTTTTCAGTAATTTTGTTTTGTTTTAGTTCGAAGCTGCCCGTTCTTCTGATCCTAACTCTGGTCCAGACTTTAAGATTAAGTTTTCATTTAACAAAGCATCCGCCATTGTAGCAGGCCTATATTATAGAGATTAGTTACAGATTTTTAAAATAAATTATTATTAAATAATAAATAAACTATAATTATTATATGGTATTTAAAATATATTTTAATATTAAAATAAACTCTAATTATATAAAAATATAAATTATAATATTTATTTTATTTTTATTTTTACTGTATTTTAATTGAACAAATTTCATTATTTTCATCGGAACCCAACTTTTAATTCTTTTTTTACCAATAAAGAGTAAATTTAAAGAAAAAATAATATGAGTATTGTAAATTATTAAAAGGACGATCGCAAGATAGTGATAATTTTATTTAATAAAAAAATATAGTCACGCAACTAGATTTGTTGTAGTTTGGCATTCTTACTCTAATACGGTTAATTTTACCTGATATTATTTTTGGACATGATATCTTTTGATACAGAAGTAGATCAGATACGAAGTTTTTCCTTTTTTTGGCTTGCAAAAAAAAAACACGACTGTTTTTTGTTAGCCAATTGTTTTTCTGATTTTTTAGACAATTTTTATATATGGGTTTATGCACTGGACCAGGTTTAAACCACCAAGTTGACCCGACGTGGTAAAGCCCAGTCCAGCCTGCTCCTGGGGAGTGTCGTGGACTTCGGATAAAAGTAACAAGCCAGGGCCACCCTCAGCCCATTTTTAAATGGGCTTTTTGGATCCGAACTGGCCCACTCTCATTGCCCAGCCCAACCAAGTTGCCTCCCGTAGTCATGACATGATTCACTAAATCAATAATTATATTAATTAACTAGGGGGATTACCCGTGGGTTGCACGGATTGTATATTTTTTATTTTATATTAATTATTACTAAGAAAACTTAGCATACAATTCCATACGAATTAAAAATTATATGAAATAATAAATTTCTTTCAATTATCATTGTTCACTTAACTTCAAGACTACATCAACCTTTATTTTTTAATTAATTTTAATACATATAAATGATTGATGTTTAGTTAAAGATATTTCTTAATTATTGTTGGTAAAATCATGAAATATAATTCTACTCAAATTAGAAATCTTAATTATATAAAAAATATCTAATCATCAGCGCCCTTATATTATAGCGTTGGGTTTTATTCACTCTCATCATGCTTTAGCCTTTTTTACATCGTACTTGATTATGATCAACAATAATTTTATGGTCCCCTTAATACTTAATTTAAAATTTTTACTATTATTATTATTATTATCATTATTATTACTGTTACTACTTATTAGAAAATTGTCATATTATAACTACCGAAATTGACAATTTTAAAAATATTAATAAATTTTAATATATTTATAACTATATTATCAAATTAAAAATTGATAATTAATAACATATACTTAATTTAGAATTTCATAGATTTTATTTTTTTTCTATTTTTATATTGTTATTTATTATAAAAAAGACATAGAGTATATTTCTATTTGAATTTACAATTGTTAAAAAAATAAATTCTATTATTTATAATGATTCAATGCAAGTAAAAACTAATTAATGAGCATAAATCATCTATTCAAAAGTGATTAACCGAATTAAAGATTTATAGCGCATTCCCACTAATATACGATGTCTGTAGGTATTGCATAACACCCCGATTTTTCCAACAAAGCGAACTAAATCGAACTGATAAATTTCAGAAAACTAATTCATAATTAATTAAAACAGAGAACTTGCACAAGAAGGACTTAATCATTCAAAGTGTCAAAGGATAGAACCTGAGAGATGTAATGCGTAGATAATACTAAAATAGATGCAAGACTCCATAACTTGGCTCACGAAAGTATGATATCTTAGAGGAGTCGAATTTACAAAGACTAAGTTTCTAGAGAAATTCTGGTAGTCTCTTCTTTAAATTGAACGATGGAAAAATTTATACAAACTGTATAATTATCATTAAGTTATATAACAGTCTTAGAACATTTTATAATATCACTTGGCATTCACAATACCATTTTAAAGGCATTACACCACATTTCTAGATCATTTACATTATATTCACACAAATTTCAAATTCATCACGCTATATTACTTGCCTGGTCTTTACAAGGGCCCTTCTCCTATACGTCAATTCTAATATCGTGAAACAAGCTAAACAGGTTAATAAACCATGTGCTAGAATCATAAGTGTGATGCCAATATATTAGGAACATCAACCAAGCTTAAACTTATGCAATTAAGATATCAAAAAATGTTGGTTTGTTAGGAGATCTGGACACCTAAGTTCGAGATATCCTAACACACTACATTGTAGAGCAATATCTAAATTATTATTAAAATAATCTGATATGACTGGTAAATTAGTTGATAACCCAACAATTAGAATGTCAAGGTGAATTGAGACCTGAAACATAAAAGATGTTAAATTGGGTGGACTAGGTTGGCTCCCTCAGAGAGAATTGAGATGTCGTAATCAACCAACCCAACGAAATAGTAATGATTTTTATTGATTTAATCATTTATCATTTATTAAATTAATTTCATTGTGAATTTAATTAATATTACATAGTGAGTTCATTTTATAATCAAACACAAATGGAAATTATTATTATGTTACTTATTTAATTAATTAGTATTCGGCGGCGATTCGAGGTGACATGGAAGTACCAAATTTATAAAGTTCAAATCTTTTTGTTGTTACAACCTTGATTAGGTAATTTAAGTGACGTTTTACCACTCACAGTCAACAAACACTAAAACTAGTCGAAATATTAATAAAGGTACAAATTTTATATGAAAATTAAATCTTTACAATGTTCTAACATACAAAATATATTGATTTACATATCGAAATGATGAAAATTATATGAACTATGTGATCCAATAAGAATCTATATGCAAAAAACATGCAGAACAACCAAAGAAAGGGGAAGAAAAACATATTTGGAGGAAGGAGAAGAGAAGGGGGAAGTAAGGAAAGGAAAAGGAGGAGAATGAGAGGAAGAAAAAAGGAAAAAGAGAGGGGGGAAATGAAAAGAGGAAGGGGAGGGCGGTGGCCAAGGAGGAAAGGGGAAGAAGAGAGCAGAGAAAACGGATGGTGGCTAGGTTTTAAAAAAAACCCTACCTAACATTGGCGCAAAGGCAACCCTACCTGACACTGGTGAGCGCCTTTGCACCCTGCATTGGGACATTTGCATGGAATGTGCATTGGTGCAACAGCAATGGGAGGGCATCATTGTGCTCGGCACGTTGCCGCGACAAGGAGAAAAGAGGGAAAGAAAAGAAAGGAGAGAAAGAAAAGGGATAAGAAAAGAAATGGGTAGGACAACTTCTAAATATGACTAGGGCTAGAGGGTACTCCAAGGATGCATGCGACATGATTCTAACAAGACTCGCTGTCCTTGGCTAACTAAATCACCCAAAACCACGGCACAGCCACAACTTTGCAATTTTGGCCGACCAGATAAAATTCAATGGCAGACAAGCCGAATGCCCAAGTCCACAGCTCACAAGGACCCACTTGGTTTCACCTTATCGAATTGGTCTGACCACACGCTAACCAAGTTGAACCAAAAGCCAAACTGGTTGTAAAAATAATGGACTGACGAGCCGGATTGTACAACTAACCCCCTTTAAGAAAATTTAGTCCCCATAATTTACCCTAATGAGAAATAACCACCCAAAGCACAATGCAGCAGTAACAACAACAAGAGCCGCAAGCCATAAGCAAGACAAGAGAGAATAACGGAGGCTACCTCAACCAATAGACAAAGCAAAAAAGTTAGGGAAATGTTGCATCATCTTGTCTTTACACTCCCAAGTCACCTTATCAACACCATTCCTGGACCACAAAACCTTGACTAGGGGCACTTCCTTCTGACGAAGGCAAGGATCAACAGGTCGGGACGGAGCTCCAACTCCTCGCACGAGATTTGATGTGACTGATCAAGTGTATACCTCCTTAGTAATGAAACATGAACATAAGGTGCAGTGCCAACAATCTGGGTGGAAGGGCAAGTTTGTAGGCCACCTCTCCTACATGCTTAAGCACCTCAAATAGACCAACATGTCTTCAGGAGAACAAGATCCTTGGGAGTGAAGTTGACCTCACGATGCCTCTGATCTACATACGAACATTATCTGTCCTATGCTACCCTCAAGTGTTGACAAATGGTCTCAATAACTCTTTGAAAATCTTGTAATATCTCTAGACCAACTACTAACAATTGTCCACCCTAAAGCCAACATGTGGGGGATCTACATGGCCTGCCATACAATGCCTCAAATAGAGCCATATCAATGCTCGCCTGATAACTATTGTTGTTGGCAAGCTCTACCAATGGGAGATGCTCATGCCATGAATCGCCAAAGTCTGGTACACATGATTTGAGCAAGTTGTTAAAGATCTAAATCGTCTACTCTTACTGTTTATCTGTTTGAGGATGATATGCTATAGTGAACCTAGTCTCTGTGTGTAACTTTCTCTACAACAAAGTTTAGATCGCAGACGTGAACCTCAGATCTCGATTGGACACAATCTCTCACGACATCCCATGTATTCTGATATCCTAATCTCTATATAGTCTGACTAAGGTATTCAAGGGACAAGTCTTCTTGATTGAAATGAAGTGGACTAATTTTGTTAATAAATCTACAATCACCCACATTGTATCAAGATGAAAACGTGTAGGTGGAGACCCGTGACAAAATGACAAATGATACAATCTCACTTCCACTTAGGAAGCAGCAATGGCTGAAGCATCCCTCCATGTCTCAGGTTATCGGTCTTCACCTGCTAACATATAAGGCATCTTGATACCACATCAAGCATACCTTTCTTCATCTCAGGCCACCATTACATCCACAAACATCATGATACATTTTCACGCATCGAGGGTGGATCGTGAATCTTGAATAGTATCCCTTCTGAAGAATCCGTTGGCAGATACTTGAGTACGCTACCAACTTTGGCACATACAACTGGCCTCCCATCTGCACAAACCCATCAGCATCTCTAAGTCAAACCTGGGTGTGGCCAATTATTTAGTTGCCCATCCTCATCCTATGCCTGCCTAATCCAATCTAATACTATCGAGCTAATTGTTAATATGGCCATCACTACCACCAACTCTCTATCAGATACATCGACCTTCTAATTGTTGTACTAAATGCTCCTCGTTGCCAATTTTGCTCCACAAAACATTGGCCTTCAACTTAACACATCCACTACATTATCCTTACTTGGTTGATAGGCAATCTCGATATCATAGTCAGCTAGAAACTAATGTCCTTGCCTCTATCTATTGTTAAGCTCCTTCTGTGTGGAGATATACTTAGAGCTCTTGTGATCAGTGTAGAGCTAGAAGGATACTCCATATAAATAGTGGTGTTGAATCTGGAGAGCAAAGACCACCGTTGTCGACTCCAAATCATGAGTTCAGATAATTCTGGTTCTGGATTTTAAATTGTCAGGAAGCGTATGCTATTACTTTTCCCTTTTACATCAAATACAATTAATTCCAATACCCGAAGCACTGTACACCACAAAGTCATCATGACCCTCTCAGAGACTCAGGAGATATTACAAGATTCTCAAAGAGTTATTGAGAGCATCCGAGGTTGTGCTCACAGGTGTCAGTCCACATGAAGCGTTCCTCCTTTCTAGTTAGTCATGTGAGAGGGGCTGTTATTGAGGAGAAACCAAGAATGAACCATCGGTAGTAACCTACAAGACCCAAGAAACTCCGAATATCTGATGTTGGCCTCGATCTCTCCCATCTAAGAACTGCCTCAACCTTGGGTTGGTCTACTGATTTGCCTTCCAACGACACCACGTGACCAAGGAATACTACCTCAGACAGCCAAAACTCGCACTTAGACAGCTTGGCTTACAACCGATGCTCTCACAAAGTCTAGAAGGTTATCTGAAGGTGCATCTCGTGCTCCTCCCAAGACATTGAGTAGATCAGAATGTCATCAATGAAAATGAACACAAACTATTCTATATAGGCCTGACACTCAGTTCATCAGATCCATGAATGCTGCTGGGGAGTTCGTCAAGCCGAAGGGCATGACAAGGAACTCTTAGTGATTGTATCTCATCCTAAAGGTTGTCTACTATACATCCTCCTATTTGATCTTGAGCTAATGATAACCTTACCGAAGATCAATCTTCAAAAAACAGAGGCTCCTCCCAATTGGTCAAACAGGTCATCAATCCTCGATAAGGGGTATATGTTCTTCACAATCACCTGGTTGAACAATCTATAGTCAATGCACAATCATAGACTACTGTCCTTTTTCCTAATGAAGAAAGCCAGGAGCACCCCAGGGTGAGATACTCGGCTTGATAAACCCCTGATCTAACAACTCCTGCAACTGCCTTGAGCTCCCAAAGCTCAACAAGGCCATGTGATAAAGTACTCTGAAAATCATTGTCATATGCTAAACCAAGTCAACGGTGAATTCTACATCCTTGACTAGCGGGAAACCTGGCACCTCATCTGGAAACATGCTAGCAAAATCACAAACAATTAGAATCTCTACCAACTTTGGCCTCCTCTACACTGTCATGGAAGCCACACTGGCAAGGAATACCTCACAACCTTTGATCATCAACCTTTGAGCCCTTTGATAGCAGATGATCATCTGATCACTGTCTCAGTCTCGGTCTTGGAATGCTGTCTTCACGTTCCATATAAGACAAAGGTGAACCTTCTTCTTCCTACAATCAATCAGTGCTCGGTGTCTCGACATCCAGTCCATCCTGAAGATTGCATCAAACTCACACATTCGTAGCACTGTAAGATCAGTAAACAGGATGTGTCGTATGGACACAACAACACCTCTCACACACTCTCTAGTGGTGAGGACTTCTCTGATAGGAGCTGTCACAATCAAGTCGTAGCCTAAGTTCTCTAGTCCTACTCCAATTCGAGGGGCAATATTCTCAACTATGAAAGTATGAGTGATACCAGAGTCAAATAAAACAACAACCGAAACAGAGTCCAAAAGTAGTGTAGCTGTAATCATTGCCGTGTCCTACATATCTTCCTCAGCAATTACAGCATAAACTCTGACATGCTACTCAGTTCTGTCCCATTGACTCTATGCTGTTGGCGCTGCATCTGCCCTCTGACCAGCCACTGCACCACAACCCCTATCTTTACTGGCTCCACTGCTGACCTCCCTAGCGCTACTGTCCCTCCCTCTACTGCTTAGGTGGAGGCAAGGGCAAGAGAGCACTTGACGCTGAAGCTGTCAATATTCCCTCAGCCTAAGCCTGCTGTGGGGGTCGCTGTTGAAGCCGCAGCTATTGCATCGGCTGGTATTGTTGTAGTTGCTGAGACCTATGCTGATATTGCTTTTGGGGTATAGCCTGGTACTGCTGCTGCTGGTAGGGTTGCTGCTGGTATAGATGCTGTTGGTGGCTCCAACCATTAGTAAGGCGACCTATACGGTCTTCCATACAAGGCTTCCAAAGGTGCCATCCTTATGCTTGCTTGTTAAGAATTGTCGTAAGCAAACTCAACCAAGGGAAGGTGTCGCTCCTAATCCTCGCTCCAATCAAGTATGCATGTTGCAATGGTTCTCTAGTGTTTGGATGGTGTGTTCACTTTGACCGTCAATCTGAGGATGGTAAGCAATGTTGAGCTTGATTAAAGTCCTCATTGCTCTTTGAAATGTGACCCATAAATGAGATGTAAAAAGATGATCTCTATTGGACATAATCTCTTTCGGGATGTTGTGCAGCCTTACAATGTTATCGACGAATAACCGAGCTAGGTACTCTGCCGTCAAGGTTGCCTTCGTTGGAATGAAGTGTGTTGACTTGGTCAATCTATCCACCACCGCCTAGATTGAGTCATACTTCCTCTTAGTTCAGGGAACGCTTTTGACTAAATCACATGTCACACACTCCCATTTCCAAGGAGGTATGTCCAACAGTTTCAACAACCTTCTTAGGAGTTGGCGCTGTGCTTTCACAAGTTGGCAAGTCGGGTATCTTGAGACAAAATCTACCACATCCTTCTTAATCCCAATACACTAATACACTTTCTTCAAGTCTTGATACATCTTTGTTACTCCTGAATGGATGAAGTGTCTTGATCGATGTACTTCCTTTAGGATGCTCCTTTTCAAGGCATCATCTTTGGGCACATATAGCTTCCCTCTAAATCTCATCACATCATCAGAGTCTACCACCATGTCTAAAGATTTTTTGGAGAACTCCATGAACTCATCCTTCGGCTGTCCTATTTTTACTTGGTCCACCAAGTCATTGGAAATGACAAGGTTCTCAAGCAAACCAGTTAGTTGTTTAGTTAGATTTAAACCAACTACCTCTACCAACATGGCCCACAATCATGCTAGTTGATGTCCCTTGTCTACCTTGCCCTTCCGGCTTAGTGCATCTGCTACTACATTCACCTTGCTAGAGTGATACGACAATTGAAAATCATAGTCTTTTAGATATTCTACTACATCATCTCTACCTTAAGTTAAGATCAATTTAAGTAAAAATATACTTCAAGCTCTTATGATATGTAAATACCTCAAATTTCATTCCATAGAGGTAATGTCTCCATAGCTTTATGGAGAAACCACTACAGCCAACTCCATGTCATGAGTAATGTAGTTTTGTTCATGAATCTTCAACTGCCTTGAGACATAGAATACAACTTTTCCTTTTTGCATCAACACACACCCAAGATCCAATTTTGATGCATCACTATAGACAACAAAGTCCTCATTCCCTTTTGGAGGAGTCACCATAGGTGTAGTCATTAGACTCTTCGAGAACTAAAACCTCCTTTCACACTTGATGTCCTATATGAACTTTACCCTTTTATTGCCAACTTGGTCACAGGCAATGCTATTAAAGAAAAGTCTTTGATGTACCTCCTATAATAGACTACCAATCCGAGGAAACTTCTAATCTTGGTGATCGATTTCGGCTATGACCATTTAACCATGGCTTTTACCTTTGCTAGATCCACTGAAATCCCTGCTTTAGAAATTATGCACCCTAGAAAGTTTACCTCCTTTAAGCAAAAGTGGCATTTAGAAAACTTCGCAAACAATTGGTTGTCTCTAAGGACTTGAAAGACAATTTAGAGGCAATTAGCTTGCTCCTCCACATTGTCTGAATACACTAATGTGTCATCCATAAACATAATAATAAACTTGTCCAAGTAGGGATGATATACCATGTTCATGAGTGATATAAAAGCAATTGGGATGTTTGTCAATTCAAAGGGCACCACAAGAAACTCATAATGCCCATACCTTGTTCTGAAAGTTGTCTTTGGAATGTCAATTTCCTTCACTTGCAACTAATGGCACCTATTCTTGATTGCCACTTGACTGAGTTGCCGATAATCTATACATAGCGAAAGTGATATATCTTTCTTCTTCACAAAGAGAACTGGTGCTCCCTACGGTGAAGTTGTGGGTTGAATGAATCTAGCATAAAATCGGTGACTCGAGTTAGAGTTTTACATGAGCAAACTAGTCGGTTCAACCGTCATTTCAACCATCAGTTCGAGTCAAGTCAGCTTCATGAACCACGTACTAAGTCGAGGCCAGCTGCGAGTTATGAGCTATGAGGGTCAAGTGAACCAGAGTATGTAATGAAAATGTCGAAAAGATGATGAGAAATGCATTATCAGAGTATATGAAAGTATGCAGTATATTTGTCTTTATGTATTTGATTGTAAAATTATTTTTAGGCCGAATAACATATTAGGACTCGTCGTATGGGTTGTCTGGGTAGGCTATTAGTTATAGAACATGTCATTGTGATGTTATGGTGTGTATTTCATTTTATGGGATTTTCTCTTATTTGTTTGGATTTTTTAAGGATTTATTACGAGTTAGGTAATATTTTTAACACGAGTTAGAGTCGAGTCAACTTTTATTTACAATATCGCCATTGACCCATTTCTTTCCCCCCAACGCTTCTCTCCCCCAAACCTTTGACGCAGCCCTCCTTCTCTGTCGCCGACACCACCTCTAGCCGTAGCACCACCGTCAATTGATGATGCCAGTCACCACTAGAATGTCACCAACTATTTCCCGCACTACCCTGCCTCCACGACTTGACGAGGGCGCCACAACCACGCCGCACTCCCTTCGTCGATCCCACCACTGGTAACCGTCACCGCCACCATCTAGTCACCATCTCGACATCACTGACCATCCCCGACCAAAGTGGAGCCTAGTGTCACCCATATCGGCCGAATCTCCACACCCCACTGCCGGCCACCACATTTTTTGCCATTTTTCGGCGAGCCGCTGCCGCATCCAACCTCATCATCCACATAGACACAATGGGCTCGCTGAGCCGGTGGCAATAGTACCCCAAACCACCACCCTCTAGCCGATTAGCTGTGGCCAACAGTCGACAGAAAACCTCTGAAATGCTGTCAAAAAATTGTATTTGTTGAAGTTCACCGGATCTTCCACCAAACTCACCTAGTCAAATTGGATAGAACTTCGAATGCCGTCGAGCATCGAATTTGAGCTCTGAGACACGTGATGAAACCCTAGCCATCAGTAATTGTGGATGCTGCAAGGAATAATTACCTTTGATTTAATTATTTAAAATTGATAATCATTTGCACAACATTTTAAGTTAATTGTTTGACATGACGAATACCTGATTGTGAATTCAAATTTGCATGATTTGATTGATATTGAATGATTGCTAATGATCTAATTAAGTAAATTAAATTTGAACATCCTATTGACTACAGCGTAATTTAGAAAAACATAATAAAATCAGTGTGAAAAGGATGAGTTAGGGATATTTTTTTTGTGATGAGAATTGTATTTCCAAAGTAATCTTCCTCAAGGATGAGATCCCTCAAGTTTGTTTTTGAAACTCAGATCCAGCTCACAATGCCTTCGGGCTTATTATACTGAATTCCCTGTCCAGACCTATGCACATGTAGTTTTCATGTTTTCAGTGAGATGTGAAACAAGGGAAAACTAACGACCATGTCTTGAGATACGGGGTGCGTTCGTCAAAGTAGACTTTGGAATTGGTGAGCGTTCATTATATTCCTGATGGATCCTAATAACTCCACCTTTGAGTTCCTCAAACTCGAAGAAGTGTGGAGGTTTACGCGTACTGGTATGCAGCACATTTCTAGACTTGTGGCGTAAAAGGGAACTGAAGGAACATACCTGAGAGTACTCGACCTCTGTACTCAGGGCCAGGAGTAATATGGAGGATGTAGAGGGTTGAGAAGAAAGAGAATGATTTTTCTGTGCAAGGGATAAATTAAAGTAGCCAATGAAAGAGAACGAGATGGAAAGGGGACGCTATTGCGTGAGGTCAACAACTCCAAGTTATTGCCCTAATGAGAAATCTTGAGGAAGAATAATGAAATTTTTATTCAACAAGAGAGTCAGCTCTCCCGTGTCAGTTTGTTATTAGTTATTTCTAGACAGATAACACTCATTACTGATATCTTTTTATTATGTATGAAGGTAAAAACCGCGACGAAGGAATACTGTCAGAATCCAAGTCTAAGCTTACATAGGGTCAGATCCCCCTTTGAATACCTTAGCCCCATTCTTTCAAAACTTCTCCACTATGTACCCGGTCGTTGTCATCAACAGTAGGCAATAGCAGAACTTGTCATGCAACTGTTCGGGTAGGGTCTGAAACTCCATCCCTCCCAGTTGAGTCCCTCACTCTAGCCTCCCCTTGGGCACTTCCCTGAGCTCTATCTAGGGTACTACTGGGACCTACCATAGAGCTATTTGCTCCATTTTATGCCGCCAACCCTAGTAGCCTCCAATCACTTCCGGCATAGATGTGTTCATGTTCACCAATGCCTGTGTCAGTCCTTGGATCAATTAAATACATACCACTGATACCAACTGTAACGATCCGCCCAAATGAGCTAGCTACTATTAAAAAAATATAATTAAATGACAAAAGAGATAAATGTACTAACAAAGCAATTTCAAAAGATAAATATAACATGGAAAAAGAATAATATATGACATGAAACATGCAAAGTCTTACTCATTCAATAAGATTAAATAAAAGTTTATTCAAGCAGCTAAACCATTAACAAAATAGACCAATGCAAATAAAAATGACACTAGTCTGCTAAGAATAATTTAATTGCCCATGTTTAACTCAATTAAAATAAGGAAAGCCCCTATATCTAATATGACAATGGTCCTTGACACAAGAGTTGCAACACGTAATTGAATTTCCTTTTCAACCATCAACATGGAGACCCACCAACAAAGACAATATCCCGTTAGTGGTGAAATCCATAGTTGCACGAATCGGCCGATTCCGTGCGGAATCGGCCGATTTAAATCGGATCG
>JAVDBV010048356.1:0-29184 GCA_032619315.1 Piper longum | reverse complement strand
ATGCTGTTTCCTCTTCTGATCTTCCCCATGTTCAAAACCCAGATGAAATAGTTAGTGAAGTAGAAAGGTACGCAGCTTTTATGTAATTGCAATTAATTATATTGGTGCTCTGTTAGCTAGCTAAGCTTTGAGAAGTTGGGCTGTGCTACATTTTTAATTTATATCATTGTCGTTAAATCGTGTCTTACTGGTGGTAGCCTATCCCACATTATTGATGGTGGTTTAATGTGTATTTATGAATGTCTTTGTGTTGATGGGTACGTAGGAGTGTGAAGAACAGCACGGCGAGGCGGCAACTTGGCTACCTCTCCTGCAACTCCGGCAATCCGATTGACGACTGCTGGAGGTGCGACTCCAACTGGGAGACGAACCGGCAACGCCTTGCCGATTGTGCCATCGGGTTTGGCAAGAATGCCATTGGCGGGAAGAATGGTCGGATCTACGTGGTCACCGACTCCGGTGACGACGACCCGGTGACGCCGAAGCCGGGGACTCTCCGGTACGGCGTCATCCAGGACGAGCCACTATGGATCATCTTTGCTAGGGACATGGTGATCAAGCTCAAGGAGGAGCTGATCATGAACTCTTACAAGACCCTAGACGGCCGTGGGGCCAGCGTACACATAGCCGGCGGGCCCTGCATCACAATTCAATATGTGTCCAACATTATCATCCACGGACTCAACATCCATGACTGCAAACAAGGTGGTAACGCCTACGTTAGGGACTCTCCGGGACATTATGGATGGCGGACGGTATCGGACGGCGATGCAGTGTCGATCTTTGGCGGCTCCCACGTGTGGGTCGACCACTGCTCCCTCTCCAATTGCCATGATGGTTTGGTTGATGCCATCCACGGTTCCACTGCTATTACCATCTCCAACAATTACCTGACTCACCATGACAAGGTCATGCTCCTAGGCCACAGTGACTCCTACACCCAGGACAAGAACATGCAGGTCACCATTGCCTTTAACCACTTTGGAGAAGGTCTTGTACAAAGAATGCCTAGGTGAGATGTTATCTTACTTAGCTTTATTTTGGTATACAGGTCCAAATATCAAGACCATCATGGTATATGGAAATTCTAATTCTAATCCTAAAATAAGTACTAACTCGGGTGGGGGCGTTGTCTTGCAGATGTAGGCAAGGATACTTCCATGTGGTGAACAATGACTACACACACTGGGAAATGTATGCCATCGGTGGGAGTGCTGACCCCACCATCAACAGCCAAGGGAATAGATTTCTTGCTCCAGATGACAGATTCAACAAAGAGGTCGACATCTTTTAAACTTTTGTTTTTACCAAGACATGATACTGTTTGATGTTGCTTTCCAAGTTACTTAATTCATCAAATGTGTGACAAGCTGCTAGGCACACATGAGTTAATGAGCTAATTGGGACTGTGTTGGTTTTGGTTGCTACTTGGTGCTGATAAGATGGCATGGTATGAGTGCAGGTGACCAAACATGAAGATGCACCGGAGAATGAATGGAAGCAGTGGAATTGGAGATCAGAGGGAGACCTTTTCTTGAATGGCGCATTCTTCACGGCATCTGGCTATGGTGCTTCTTCAAGCTATGCCAAGGCTTCTAGCTTGGGGGCCAGACCATCTTCTTTGGTGGGCACTATCACCATGACTGCCGGGGCACTCTCTTGCAAGAAGGGCTCTCGTTGTTGACCTGGGAATCAGTACAAGCTAGGGGAAGCTAATTTGATTGTAAGCAGGGTGAATGTAGTGCCTATTGTCACACAAGTTCTGTACTTTGTCTTCCTTCTTGCTTTCATGCTTTGTTTTTGTTTTCTGGTTTCTGGGGATTCCAACCTCGGCCTGTCCACCTTTTAGAACAAAACAAATCCACCTTTTATTTGTGGACAGGTCCAGAAGTGTTGATGCAAAATCTATGTACTAGTATTACCAGGTTCAAACATTCAAGGCTTTCTCTGATTTTTTTTTACGAGTTTAACAGACTAAGAAGTTTTCCCCAGCATGGTAAAAATGAGGTATGGAATAAGACCTAGTTATACGTAGATGAGAATGAAGATGATCTAACATAGCCTGCCTTGGTTCAATGACCGCGTATTTAAGCTCCACATTGAAGGATCTCCCACTCTCTGTGGTTTGGAACATTTGATGAGACGTACACAGGGACGTAGCACATGGGTTTGATCCATCAATGTAGTTTCTGAAAGGTGCAACAACTTCCCTGTAGGAAAGTGATGCATTCAATTGCTTAGTTTGATGTATAGCCTTAGATTGTAAACACTACCAACAGTTTGTTTAATTCATCCTTTCTTTTGTCTCCCCAACCCCACCCCTGCAACAAATGAGGAGCCTTTTCTCGCTTGCCGCCCAACTCCTATACTTATAAGGGAGGGAAAAAATCAACATAGATATTCATCCAATGTTAAAAGTGTCATTATGGTGATCGACATGCAGTACTTAAATACTAAATAGATTAAGAATGTAACTTCTTTCCAAAATAGGGACTTTGATTTCTATCATAACACTAGTATTTTAACTTCTTGATTAAGTTCCAAACTGGGAGCTCTCAGTTAAAATGTGTCTTCTATGGCATTCCATCAATGCGGTGGGATTCGCCATTCATACAAGACAAACTGTTGCACTGGTTATCCATCCATTGTCTCCAATAATCTGAGCTACTTCGCTAGCCGACATGACAATGGCGTCGACCCTAGTATCCATCAAGGCAAACGGATTGATCCAGTTGCTGTATACATGGAGCAGGGCTTGGTGGCTTAGACTTTAGCGTTAAAGAAGGTTTCTTCCTGTTGAGACTTGAAAGAAGACCCCACCATGTGGTGAAGATCTTTGCCAGTAAACTTCACCGAATAAGAGATATATATAGATCGAGACATTTAGGGCATCAGATGTTGAAGTGGGGGAGCCTACTCACATGCATTTGCTCCGAGAATTTTGACAAAAGAATCAGTTGCTTTCACACAATGAATCCTATAGCCTAAAGGAATGAAATCCGAACCTGGAAGAGACACAGACATGATTTCTTGAAAGAAAAAAAACGCATTACAGTAAGCATATTTGCTTTGGTGCTACATACAGAAGTACACGTACACGTTTGAAGAAGTGCACTTTTCCATACTTTCTGGTTCATGATAAAACATTTTGTCCACAGGATTTTTCTTGTCAAGTCACATCCTATTAGGACATGCCAACACTAGTCATATGATACACTTGTCCAGATAGAATCTGCGGTCGTTCGAGTCTTAACTTTGGTAAATCAAGTCGACCAGTGGTTTGCATTTGTGTGTCGATTAATCAGGTTCAAATTGGAAGCCCATCTTTCTTCTCACATGACGACGTAACTCAGAAGCGACAAGTGATCAACTAACAAGATCCTCACAGTATATAAAGTTAGAATTCCACCTTGGGAACAAAAGAAGGGGCAGGTTTTCTCACACCTAAGAGAAGCCCACACAAATGTCGAGGCCAGCTTGGGTGAAAGTGGTGGATGAAGCCAAAATCTATGAACTTTGTTCCAACTTCCAAGCAACGACACAGCTGCATTCACATATATAAACAAATAGGACCAGGCATACACCTTCACCTCAGGCAACATTGACTTACCAAACATGAGTTGAAGATGACTGTGATCAGCATGTACAGCATCGTATGATATCACACACTTGTGCTGTCAGTGCGTCAAGGGGATCGATCATACAGGGCAAAACTCAGTTAAAATGATGATTGAACAAATCAAAATATGACCAACCTCCAACAATTCATCTGCAATCCTATTGAGAAAATAAGTATTCTGTCTGCAGCACTAGTCTGCAGGTTAGAACTGTGTGAAGGAAGAAATACTCGTTTCAAAACATACATACAAGTTAAATTAACACTTCAACTTCTTCTTTTCCAAGCAACACATAAATAACTTTGCTGTAAACAAAGGTGGCATCAGCCAGTAGAATATTATACAAAGAGCATTTTATCACAAAAAGAATTTATCCAGTAATTTAACAATAATCAATACAAATGATTACATCTAACTCCAATAATCCACTAAGTCGAGTGATTAAAATCCTCCAACTCAGCTTCAAGTCTCCACAAAATATGACTAGGACTATCTGTCATGTGTATATGTAACAAATTTCCATAGGATGCTCAATGCCCCCCTACCTTATCATTTTCGGAAAAAGAATGAAAATGTAAATTACCGAGCGCAAACAAAAACCTTGCCTTTTGAATGCTACCATCTGTTAATGTACACAACACATCGACTTTATGTGGGTGTATAGACCCCCACCCATGTCACAACGTCTTCAAGCCAAGTCCTGAGATCAGATCTGCACTCCACTGCAAAATGTAGCTATACTTGAAAGGAATCTCATTCTAATACATCCCCTTAAATACGGGGTTCGTCCTGCAGATACTAGCACCATACTCCTTGTATTCTTCCTTTGTATGGCAAGCCTATGAATGTAAATTACAGTTCACAATTAGATCTCTGCATCTTAAATTCTATTCAATAAGAGCAACCTAGTTATGCTGGCAGAGACAAAAACTCGATTAGAAAAATGAAGGACAGAATACAAAAGTTTCAGACAAATCTTTATGCCCGATGCAATTTTCTTAACTCAACTATTACCAACTAAAAAATATGCATGAATTCAAAATCAGCACTGGATGAGTGAATTTCTATGATTTGAGATATAAAACATGAAAATTTTCTGAAACAGCGACAACAGTAACCATGCTGACTCTAAATTTAACCTCATCAAATTACTAACTGGAACCCAAAATTTCAATTAAACATGAGCCAGTTTGTATAACAAAAGGTCAGAGTGGCAGGAGCAAACAGTACCGCATAAAATTCATGTGTCGATCCAAGCACTGATCCACCAAACCAAACAGCAAACTTCTGAATAGGATGGCTGACAACATTTACTTCAACCGGCTGTGACTGAGACCAAATATGATCAATTTGTCAATGATGTGAGAAAAACAATAACATCTAAATTACATTCCTAAGAAACAACAGACTTTAACTTCTCCACCATATCGAGCCTCAGATGCAGCAAGTCTTCCATCTACAATCTTCTTTAAATCCCTCTGCAACCTTCGATGAAAATCTTTGAACATAGTAGAGCCACCAGATAAAACTATATTCTGGAAGAATTTTTGTAAACAATCAAATCAAAATACAAAATTGCAAATATTTTAATAAAAAAAATTGTCAATGCCTTCAAATAAACACAGGCTTACACACTTTTTCCTTAGAAATTTAACGACAGTTAGAATTTTAATTTTAATCTATTTTTACAGCCATAATCTATATAAGCAAACCTTATACAGGGCTCTCCTTGTGTCAATTGGTGCTGTTTGTATGCACTTATCAATAACCGCAGGCAAAGGAGTGCTGAAGTCAGTGCTATACATTTCCGGATTAAAGAAAACCTGCACAAGAATATCCTTGAGTTACACACGGACAAGATTAGACATCCACAGAAATTCACAAATCACAGACTAAAAAAATATGGTAGCGACCATTTTAGTTTAACTTGGCTATTGTATAGATTGTTAAATACAGTATAGATGAACTAATGAGTGTCTTCTGATAAAATCTTTACTTTCCATCATAAACCTCAACAGATAACTATAGTGACATAATTTGTTTCTAGATGTCTAAGAAAGCATTGGACATAGACAAATGTATCCAAAGACAAAAGAAAAGGAAGCCCTAACAGTTGGTATAGGAAGCATGGTGCTCAGTATATTGTTGTCAACGAAAACAGAGAAGTCCTCAATTAACTAGGTTACTTCATCAAAACCAAGATGTTGAAAAAAATGCTCATTGAGGTTGCACAGAAAGCTGGGATGCCATCTAGAAGATTTTGGATGTCTACTAAGCTAAATTACCAACCTCCGGGCCCATGAATCGTTCATAGCCAATGTCACAAGAATAAGGGGCTCCAGTCTTTGGTTTAGTTCCAGTCCATCGCTTGATGTATTTTGATGGTTCCCGGTCATGTTTATTGAATTCCTAAAACAAAAAAAGAACTGACAGACATCAAGCTCTGACAAAAATCCCACTAGCACTAATGAACTTAAATGCTATTTAACAGTCTGCACAACCACATTTGTTATCTACCTATTAGTAAAATTACACCATGTACATAGGTTAATATTAGTCCCCATTCATATATCAAAGTACTGACTCTTGTCCACTTGATGATCCAACAAAAAATATCAATTAAACATTGAAGGTAAAAAGCCTAGTAAGCCATCATCATCAAACTCTGATAAAATCAATTGTCATCACCTTATTACAAATAGGAAAAAGGAAAAAGGATATTTATTAGCAATTGATTGATCTCACATAAGCACACTCAAAACCTTTATGTGTTGTATCTAATGCAACCTTCCCATAGAGGCAAATTCGAATAAATATTCAACATTATCCCATTTATACCTTTTCTCTATTTGTAAGATAGGCTTCATCAAAATCTAATCAAAAACCTACAAAAAAACAACATATACCGGCTTTAAGAAATCTCTATAGAAGCCTTTCACTTGATAAAGAAACCATATTATTCACATTTAACTTATTAATTACAAATACAATTATATCCTTTTAGTTTGCTGTGAATTATTCAAAAAAAAGACCAATGCATAGGAACATGTCTAATTGCCATGCAGCATTTTTACCAAACAGAGTTTCATTTCTTACTTTTTCCTCTTTCGGATACTACACTGATTTGCCTTCTATATTGTGGTATTTGCTTGCAAAGTGGGAGATTTGCTGAACATTTACCTTAACAATGTCTGAACAAGTATAACAATACATTTCTTTAACCTTACGGGCCACTTCAAAAGAGTCATCCAGTGGTATATGCTCTCCTCTTTCCTACAAAAATAAAAGATCAACATACAAACCTCAAAGGCGCAACAGTAATCACAAATAACAATAGTGACTTTTTAAATCTTTTGTTAGCTACCAGCTGGATAAGTTAATACACATCAATTAGTTTATCCACTGATAAATTATGTCTTTAGGGTGAGTGGTTAATTAATAAAACATAAAGAAGCCAATCTCATGTTGCCTGAAGCATAGAATTTAGGTATGTATGTCTCTTTTACATTATCTGTAATAACTATTACAGGCATGGATTGAATTGAGTAGAAGTCGTCATAAATATTTTCCAAATACCATATTCCTAAAGTTTTTAGTATATAAGAGGCCAGGGGAGACACAATCCATTGCACTTAAATAAATAAATAATCCATACCCGCAAAAGCTGCTGAACAAAAAGAGTAACATCCTTCCCAGATATAGGGATAGACTTAATACTGCTTCCAATAACATAACCATCAGCAACGGGAACAATATGTGTAGCTCCATCTCCCACGTCAACTACTACACCAGTCATTTCACACTGCAGGATCGCACAAGTTAAAAAGGCGAAAGAAAAGTAAAATATAACTGAAAAGGAGAAAGATAGCCCTTCATACAGTTACTAAACCTTAGAAGTTGTGTAACCAGCGGCAAGAGCAAGGACAGGCTGAACTGCAATGTAAAGGCCAGGAACATTGAAAGTCTCAAACATGATCTCTCCAGTATATTCGCGACTTTCAGGAGCACTAAGTGGACTTTCGGTTAATAAAAAATAATGGTCTTCAGGGTCACAACGTAAATAATTGAATATACATTGCTGCCAAAATCTCTCCATTGAGTCCCAATTCTCAACCTAAACAACCACAACTTTTAAGAAAGTGAACATTTAAGACCAACTTTTGTAAATTTGAAGTACAAGTAGTTTACCTGGCCACGCTGAACAGGATAAGTCAGGTTGTATGTACTACTACTGGCTCTAGACCTAGACAAAGCTTCCTCACCAATACAGAAATCAAGATCAGCCATTACACCGGCACTGTGCTGTGCAAGCAAATTTGCTTTTCCAGCACCTATAGATGGATTTAAAAACGATTCATTGACAGCTACAACAGTTGGAATTGTGAAGCAAGGTTCAACATTGCCAGCAAATCCGATCTTTGTATATCTAACAAGCAAAAGAAATGCAAATTCAGGAAAGGTAAATGGGCAATAAAACTACTGAAGAAGAGCACTAAAATTTGACACCAAGAATGACCAATTTGGAATCTGAATATCACATCAACATTAAAAGAACAAACCCTGACAAAAATGCAGAGAAATAAAATAACTTACAAAACAAAGCTATAGCCATTACAAGCAGGAACAATAACTTGAAGAAACTGCAGAATTCAAGGGCAGTAGATAATACCAATATAAGAACTTAATGCATGCTCAAAAGGAGTAAGCAATGTACATATTACATCATATATAACATACCAGATAGCTGAATCAGTCAACCAAAAGCTCCTAAAACATAAAACTTTCCATAACCACATTTTCTTAGCAGCACTAGGTCAGCAGTGGTTAGATGAAAACGTTTTCAAGATCCACAAAAAAATTAAACTCACCTCGAAAGCTCAATTTAAAATGTCATGTTCCTAATATCGCTTCTCTAACTGCATTCCTATAGTCATAGTCCAGAATAAAGATCTAATATTTTTAAACCACAAGCACTCATAACTGGAAATCTAGCAATGCCCGACCCTCCATCAATCACGAGAACAGAACATATGATCATGTTTAATATGAAACTGAACCATACGAAATGGAAATATATATATATATATATATATTTATTTATACATACATATCATTAGAAAATGATTAAGACGGCTTATTAGCCTCCAATAACAGAATGCACCAGCAATAGGTGTCTGTCAAGAACAAAAGCATAACAGTCCAGCATGTCCATTACACAGTCATAAAAGATGAACACCATCAGATAGATCTAATCCCAATTCGCAGATAAAGAGGCGCACATAAACAAGCACACCCATCGATTCAAAGTAACCAGCATCGAATGAAAGAAGAAACCCTAGTAAAAATCAACACCTCAAAACACAAGAACATGAAGCACACAATCCCAGGATCAATTTCAAATTCTCAATCCCACGTCCAAGAAAAGAAACGAAATTGACCAGAGAAGCATCACCCACCCAGTCCCATTGTCGATGACCACCGCCGGCCGGGAAGCGGCGGCGTCCATAAGCACCGTCGATTACACCCCCACCTCCGATCTCTCCACCTCGCCAACTCCCCAACCGAGATCCGCCAACCAGTGAGACGGCACCAGCGGCTCATCTCGGCCTCCGCGGCGGCGGCATCGCCCCGACCAACCAGGGCAGCGGCCTCTTTTTTGCCTCTTTTTGCTTCCTCCACGCCCTATCCGCCTCTTTAGTTTGGGAGGGGGAGGAATTTCGTATGTTTTTGTCATTTGTTGCACTGTGGGCCCCCACTCTTAGTAGGACCCACTAAGACCTTCCTCCTGGCAGGCGGGAAAATGTCTTCGGTTTTTTTTTTTTTTTTTTTTTGTTAAAAAAATTTTTCTGGCTGATCTTCCCTGAGGGGGTGGGGGGCGGCTGGGCCTTCCCAATGCCAGTGATATGAATCTAGCTTTGCTTGCAAAATTGGTTTGGCGCATCATAGCTAATCCGGAAGGCCTTCTTCTTCTTCTAGCCAAATTCTTCAATGCAAAATATGAAAAATCGCATGGCTGGCGGGCAAATGAACCTGTAATTTGGAAAGGAGCTCGAGCAGGATTGGATTTTCTTAAAAACAAGATCTGCTGGTCTGTTAGGCGAAGGTGACTCAATTAGACTCGATGTGAATTCTACCGTGATAACACAAACTGGTTTGGTTTGGTTTGATCTGATCTATGATCTATGTTATATTAATTTATTAATTAATATATTATTGGTATTCAATTCTTCAATTAATAATTATATTGTATTATTTATTGAACCGTTTATCGTGCTGGGCTGATTGATGTATATCATTCTTTTTAATATTTTTAAACCACTTTGTCATGTCCACATTGATTGACACGATTGCCTTAAATTGTGTAATTGTTTATAACTTATTGTAATTTCTGTACAATGGAATATCCGGGTGACAGGCGTGATTGATAATAGGTAAGGTGTGTACTTTTAATCGGACGATCACTTGCTGATACACATCACGCATGCAGGAGGTCATCTCGAGTGTTAAAACTACAATTTTGCCCTCCCACATCCCTCCCATTGACCGTGGGTTGGGGGGAATTTTCGACCGATCGTACGCCGCCGGGAGACTGGTTCCGTGCCAGCTACAGCTACAGGCCACGACCAGTACCGTACCCATGGCCGCTGCCATCGAGTTGTGTGAAATCTTTTACGTGCCCATTTTTTACCTTTTCCTCCCCTTATTTTATTGCATGTATACAATTATTTTTTGAATTACATCAGCCGGGGCAGCAGGTATATGATATGCCAGAGAATTTTTAATGCATCTCGGAAAATATTTTGTGCGGAGGGAGGAATATTCGTGCTTAATTGCCGATATATATATATATATATATGGGATATAATTATTATGTAATATAATTAAAGTTGTGGTTGTATGGGAACTGAGATTTGGCTTCTGATCATCAAGACCAACCTCTTCAAAGCCATATATATACAATAATAAATTATTATCCAAGCTTAGTTTTCTACCAAGTATGCATGCATTTAAGCAAATTTAATTTGTACTGAATATTTATACTAATTGAACTTTTTAAGTATATAATACTAAACCCAAGGGCAGATTATATTAAATGATCAGGATATATGAACTTATGTATATATGAACAAATCTCATTTCTTCATTACTTGGGTATTGATTAAATAGGGAGTAATGTGTAGGTTAAGTTGTTAACATGTCCCAATTACCCAGTATGCCTGAAAACCCTTTTTTCTTCTTTACGTTACATTATTTCCATACTCAACGCTATTATTCGCTCTTGCCTATAGTATATGACCTATACATAATAACAGGGAAAATAAGATTTATGCATGCTTATAATAATGGATATTGTATGAAGAGTACCAATATTGTTTCAATTTCATAATACATAGGATGTCTATTACAACCAATCCACATATTTAGAATAAATATTAATCATTCATTATTCTATAATAATTAATTGTCGATACACATATTGCAAACTACTAGTTCACTTAATTGCGAGCCGTGATTACTCTTGCATGCCTTGCCTTGTTCTTCCAGCTCTCAATAGGCAATCTTTCAGAGCTCATAGTGGGGAAGGAGAAGGGGAAGGATTCGATGATTTCTTGATTGGATATGAGGCTTCCATGGCAATACCACATAGTCCCTCCTTAGCATCGACTCCTCTTGCCATCCTCACATAGCCCTTCTCCCCCCATTGAGGCCCCCATGAGTTCCTCACAATCCAGTACTTGTTTCCATCTGTGTCTGTGCCATAGCCAACTATGTTCACTCCATGGTCCAGATCTGTGCCGCAATCCCCATTGAAAACACCCTGCAATATATAAACATCGATATTTTGATATAATCCACTTTCAAAATATAGCATGGCTCCGTTTAAAATGACATTTGCATGTATGAATCAAATTTATATATCTTCATCTCAAGGGTCAAGACCATCTAAATGTTCTTGCCTCTGAATAGAATTGGAAAGTCTGGCCGCCGGCATCGATGGCCACGGCGATCGGCTGATTTGCGGCGGCTTTCATCAGTGCATCCTCATTGTTAGCTGGTACCTTCATATGGCCATCAATGGTCACCACTGGGGAATTTTCCTGTACGAACTCAAGCTTGTTATTTCCTAATTTCTATCTAGCTAGATAAAGGAATCATCATGTGAATCCAAAACGGTGGTCAAGTAATTTCTTTGCCTTCAGTGAATTGCAGATTCCATCTTGAGCTAAGTAAGGGTAGTCCTTCTCAGTGGTGAGTCCTCCAATACTCTTGATGAATTCAAATGCATACTCCATCAATCCTCCATTGCAGCCTTGGTTGTCATCGGTTTTGTCACAGTCAACCAGTTCTTGCTCTGACAGAGAAACCAACTTGTTGCCTTTGATTGCATTAATCCCTTCAACAGCGCAGACTGTAGAAAAGGCCCAGCAGCTTCCTGCATGAATCAATTAGTTCGTGTTCAAAATTATATCATGTAGTTTAGTGATGGGTACATGGTATACTTGGTTTTAATCATTATTATGTAGGAGTCACAATCATATGCTTGTTGGCTAAATCCATCATATGCATGTGGTATTCAAAATTGGAGACGAAATTATACTAGCACTTACCACATTCGCCTTGATTTTTTACAGGGGTAACAGCTCCCTTCTGCCTCCAATCAACAGCAGCAGGAACATTGGTTTCATTCCCATGCGTGAAAACTCCGGCGAGACGTTGGCCCCTCCTTATCCTGTGGTGTTCGATGCGCGATCCGGCGTATTTGCTCTTGAACTCTTGGTTGGTCATGTCTGCAAACTGGTTGAGACTGAGCTTGTATGGCTTAGCCTGGTTGTTGAAGCCATTGATGAACCTCACATTTTCCTTGAACACATTAAATCGTTTGTCGTTCTCAACGACGTCAATGCCGTCCATGGACACACTATATTGGCCCTTCCACCTCTTATACAAATTCCAAAGGCTCTCCTCTGACTCCAAGTCCTTCTCCTCAAACCCCTGCATGCTGTTGGCCACTGCAAACAGCAGTGCAAGTGCAATAGCAAGAAAGAGAATTCTCATCATGGTGGCTGTTAACCAATACAAGAAATGAAGGAGGAGGAGGGAGGGGCTGATGGGTCGGAGCATGGAGGAGGTGCAAGTATTTATAGGGGTGGAAAGGAAAGATTATGTGGTCAGCTTGGCTAACAAACCGGCGAAAAGGCTAGGGGAATATAAGAATAAGTGAAGCACATTAATAAATGGGTAATTGGGTACATCAAGTTTCCCACGCCAGCATTAGTGTTGGGTTTCTAATGGTTTAGAACTTAACCTGGGTTGCGTAATAAATAGGTGGTTATTGAACTGCTCTGAGTGGAAGGTTTCTAAAACAGAATTAGCTGTGTGAGTGTATCTGGAGTGCATACATGAAATGAAAATTGGTTACTACTTTATAAAGTTGTCCGATGGGATGCGTTTCCTTCAACAACATTCGGAATCTCTAGACAAAGAATCAAACTGGGCAGCATTGAATTGGAGGATATTTGCTGACTAACCATTGTGGATTCGTTGGGAGGTGAGCTTGTGTACAGTTATGAGAAGTTAACGTTTTGTGAAGGCAAAGGGAAGTATGTTTGATGAAAGAAATGAGAAGTAAGAACAACATGATCATCCAACCAGATAAATTAACTGAATTTGTCAGAATGTGTTGTAAGTTATGAAACCAAGATTATCGGCATGAGTAGCTGTTTGATCTGGTTTTTAGAAGACCAATTATTTAGATTATATTTTTTTTAAGAGATTTTCCAGATTTTACATGAGAAAAGGACTCAAGCTAGATGAGAGACTTCAGGAGCAGAATGAGGAGTGCTGAGATGGGTGGCGAGCAAAGCACGGTCAACTGTGTCCTGATATGACCGAGTTGATTGTGATCAAGATGAATCGGAAGTCTTCAACCGGGACTAAGCAAGCACGGTCATGATCCAACCTCAAAAGTATGACAGAGTGATGACCGATCGACTTTGGAACAACGAAAAAATAATGAAAAATTTTATCGTAAAAAAAAATACACAGTCTGATACACAAAGGCTACCTCCATGTGTAGGTGGGAGAGTACATTTACAAGAAGTTGGTTCACGGATTCTAACCCGAACCTTGTATAAAGCTTATCTACGCAAAATTAGAAATAAATAGTTTCATATTCTTATATACAATAACATTATATAATCATTGAAGTTTTAAGAATAACCTACTCATATTGAGTATCAATATCACATAATTACTTTAAATATTTTTAGGTAAATAATTTACTTTTTGTTCTGTGTAATATTATATTGTTGTTTTATGGGCAAAGGAAAAACATTCATAGTTGTATCAAGATATCTACCCCAACTATTTTTTTTTTTTGTTAATGCAAACAAAGATGATAGTTGTATCATTGTTGCTTTAACATGCTTCATTCGAGAAGCATCAAGCCATAAATTCATTGGAAAGCATTGCCTCACGCTACATTACTGAGACAAAGTTTTTTCTGTAATTCTCAAAGCACATTTCCTTCTGATTATTTGTTTTTTATCACACGACCCAAATGGAGATTTTTCGTCAAGTCATTCATTTCATGGAGAACAAATGTAGAAAAATCCATTGAAGAAACCATGCAAACCTCGTCGAGGATATGCCTGTCGGCCATTTTATCTCATTCAACATGATATGAGCTCAAGATGTCTTTCAAAAGCTCTTGTGTAGTTTTTTTTTATTGGAACAAATACAAATAACACAAATGAGAGTATAAAAGGAGTGCAGAAGTTATGCAAGAGAGTTCTGTTTGGGTTGAGCTAGCAGTTCTTCCCTAACACGCCTAATTTCAGCCTCCCTCTCCAGCCTCTCTTGCTGAAGAAAGAGAGATCACGCGATATTAGAAACTCATAAAAATCTATGAATAACAAACACAGAAAGACAATCATTCTGAAATACAAACATGAGGGTCAAAGGAAATGTATTATACTGAAATCCATGAAAGTAAAAGAAGTAAGAACATTACTTAAAAAGGCAACACGGTCCAACCTTGCATGAATTCTGAAATATTATAAAAACGAGAGAAAAGCTAGAATTCTGAAATATTATAAAAACGAGAGAAAAGCTAACAACAATATGATGAGATCATGAGAAATAGAATCATATAATATGTTTTCGCATTTATACCAAATAATATACTAAATATATCAATTTATAGTCATGCTGAAAAGCAGCGAATGGACAAGTTTTTTACTTCGTTAAACATTACACATTAGAAAGCAGCAAAAACTCTATATAAAATTAGTAAAGTTCAGGACAATTCTTTTCCTATAAAAATTGAACAAGTTCCCAATTAGTCAAAGATTTAATTTTTCAGTCTAGATGGTAAAGACAATAACATATTTGTTGGCTTCCAATAGTACAAGTCAGGTCAGGACATCTTGTTATCATAGATGGTATGACAACTTCAGCAACATTGAACACTGTCCGTGCAAGGAAATGAATGAAGGTTGTAATCATAGGAACTCACACTTGATAATTGACTGCAACAAAATAAATAGGCAAACAAGTCAAACACATTACAAAGAAATCACATATATATATATATATATATATACACACTGGAACAGAGGAAAGTAAATGGAGGCAATGAATCAAGTACTCTGCAAGAGAAAATACAACAAATACAAAGTTACGAGGTGAACTATTGAAAATAAGTAAATAACCACTAGAGTCCACGTCATAAATTCTCTAGAGCTTCCACAGAAATCAAAAGCTAAAGTAGGAAAAGAGAGAGAAAAAAGAGAGATGAAGAGGAAATTTGATACTGACTACCAACTGAAAAATCACAAATGCTAACAGCAGGAAAATTCAAATTCACATAAACACACAACCAACCACTTAGAGGCAATGTGCAAATAAATTAATAATAGCTCAAAATGAAATATGCCACATCAATCTGACAAACCAATAAATAAACATAAGCAGCTCAAAATGAAATATGCCGAAGGTCCTCGGAAAATCCTTTGAGGCCCAGGCCCATTATGAAATTTGTTGGTGTTTATTGCGACCAAGGGAGTTGTTAGTTAACATGAACCTAATATTAAATTATAATTTCAAGATAAATCAATCTCTCAATCAATCAAACATTGTTTACAATTAGGTGACAATGCTTTAGTAAGGGCGTAAACAAACTAAGCTAACTCGTAATTATTTTACGTTTGGCTGGATTCGACATGAATTCGTACTCGTTAAGTTTATGTTCGAAAAAATACTCAGTTCGTTAAATAATGAACTGAGTTAATGAATATTCGGCTTAGCTTGGCTCGAAATTTAGATTTGATGTGTTCAAATTTGAAAAAATTCTCAGCTCGACTCGGTTTGTTAATAATATTAAGGTAACATTAAACTTATATAGTGTTAATTTTTTTTTTAATACTATTGACTTAAAAAGTGTTAATCTTGATTTGGCTCGTCTTGAAAATAAAGTAAGCCTAAGATCAATCAAGTTTAAATATTATAAATTTTAAATAAAATACTTAAATTATAATAAATCAAAGACTCGTCAGATCATTCAAACAAACTTATTAAAAATCATATCAAATTTTAAAATAACCCAACTCAGACAACTCAACTCAATTTACATATTTTGCTTCTAGTGGGAATCCATTTCTTTCTTAGTAGAAGTTGTTAAGATGAATCTACCATTCTAATATTTTTTCAACGTCTGCAACATTCAGTATATTATTATTATTATTGCGGCTACATCACTTATGTCACTCACTGAATAGAATGGACATAGTTTAATGAACTTTGTCTCCACCTCGGTTAGCACCTCCCTATATTCCTTGCACGTCTTCCCAAGTAGCATTTTATTCCTTGGAGAATAAATCTATATCTATATTTATAATAATATATATTTTTTATATTAATATTGAAAATAAAGTATTTTTAATACGATATTGTCATGCATCCTGATTATTTTAAAACATTATCTTTTATTTTTTAATAAAAAATATTTTTTATTAATATATTTTTATTATCATTCGGATGTATTTTGTCATGTGTGTTTTTATGGGTCATCTAATTATTTTATAATTTTATTTTTTATTTATTATGTATAAAACTTTTATTTTTTTATTATAATTAAGCTTTATTTTGAATCCTTTGATAATTTTTTATATATGATATTTTTTATTATAATTAAAATTTGTTTTATCACGTATCATTTAATTATTTTATAATATTATTATTTTATTTTTTATTAATAAAATTATTACATTTCCATGATAATTCAGATTTATTTTGACCCTTCAAATATTTTGTTATTATAATTATAATTTATTTTAATTTCTATTATTCCAAAACCTTAAGCCTTGAAAACGAGTAGTAGGACTTTTGTTAAATTAAAAAAATAAAAAATAAACCCGGTGTCAACCCAAATTAATTTTGGGCAACAGCATAATCGTGTGGCGAGCTGAGTCGGATCGGTTTGGATCGGGGAGTCTCCAGCTCTACACGTCTTCGCTTCACTCCCTCGGCTCTCCGATTCCTCTACCTCCCGAAGACCACCTCTCTATGCTCCACGCCTCCAACCTCTTCCCCGACCCTCCCACGGCGAAAAAGGTGCAAGCTTTATCGGTTTTGGATCCGGATCCGGCGAGGTAGTGGGGGGAGCAACGTCGTCCATGGCTGCGAGGCTGGCCTTCTTTGGGCGGCGCCGTGCCGGGGCTGCTCACGCTCAGCTGCTTCCCCCACCGGGAGAATGTGAAGGTGCTGCGGCTGCCGACCCGCCGAGGGACGGAGGTCGTCGCTGTTTACGTGAGGAGCCCCATGGCGAGCTCGACGGTGTTGTATTCTCATGGGAATGCAGCCGATCTCGGGCAGATGTACGAGCTGTTCGTCGATCTCAGTGCTCACTTGCGGGTCAATCTCGTTGGGTGGGTGTGATTTCGTGTGCGCGATCTGTTAGCTCGCGAGAATGATTGATTTGTTTTGAAATTCGGATAAAGTTCGTTTCTTGTTGTAGATGAATGATTGTGTGGGTGAATTATGCGTTTGGATTTTTGGAATTGAAACAGATATGAGATTGATTGGTTTTTGAAAGCGAATCAAGTTAGTTGTATTTGACGATATGATTATGCTGTTTAATGATGCCTTAGAAAAAGTTGACTGGCCTAGATGGACAAGGTGGATGGTTGGTTGGATGTTTCACTAGAAATAATTAAGATTCATAGAACCCTAATTTCTACTTTTGATTAATCATCTATTCGTAGTTCTTCATGAAATTTAGAATTCCTTCATTTGTAAATTTTCTGTTTAGCTCTTTATAGATATTTTAAGGTTTTATTATGTTCTAACCGAAATTTAAATGCTTGAGTTTCTCTATGTAACACATCATTCCTGAATTTTCTTCCAAAAAATTCTTGGTTGGTTGCAGGAAGTGAATTGTTATTCCTAATATGGTATTTTTTTTAACATTATATTTTTGTGGTATCAATTGGTAGTTTGCGATGTAATTTCACTAGGTAATTTGTTTTCTCGTCGTTACTTTCTGTTTTGTTATTAAATGATCCTTGGATGTTCTTACGTAATTCTCCTATTACAAATTTTTAATATATTTCTGAGGTAACCAAATTTTGCAAAGAATTTATGCATGAAAGTTGAGCTATTGTGTTTGTAGTTTGTCTAAAACAAAATGGGAAATTGATATATTGCTTTTGTGGAAGCATAGTGACAAATTTATGTGTCACCCTCTGCTTGTTTGTTACAGTTTGGAAGTGAAATATCTAAATTGGTATCTACTTCTAAGAAAAAGATAAAGAAATCGCAAAGAACAAGGTAAGATAAAAAAGGCACACGGCCAAACCATATTATAAAGCTGGTACAATATTAGCCTTATATTTATGGGCAAACAAAATATGATTCTTAGTGAATATATTACATCTCGTTCCTTCGCTCCTCAGGCTCTCCCATCCTAGTAAAAGGCATCTTCTCGATCGGTGTAGGTGGTGTCTCCTTGATGGGTGTTAATGGTGACTCCTCGATGGATGTAGATGGGGTGACTGTTTGATGGGGGTGGGAAATACTACATAAAATAACATGTGTAGATGCATTTCATCATTTGTATTTGTTGAATTAGAATTCCTTGTCCTTTTTTTAAATGTAGATGTAGATTGGAGATGTATGTAATGGTTTTAAGGTTTTTCTGCATATAATTGGGCATTTATTAAAACTCCGATGCCTTAAGTAATTCTGTGGTCCCGCCATTTTTAATATTATATGGATCATCATGCAGGTATGATTATTCTGGATATGGACAATCTACCGGAAAGGTCAGTCTATAGTTTTCTCATCTATAACTATTGTCCACTAATTAAATGTACTCTCGTTTTGTTCCCGACTGACATTTTTGTTTTATAGCCATCTGAGCAAAACACTTATGCTGATATCGAAGCTGCTTACAAATGTCTTGAAGAATACTTTGGTGTTAAAGAGGGAGAAGTTATACTTTATGGTCAATCTGTTGTTAGCGGGCCTAGATTGGATCTTGCAATGCGCCTACCATGGCTGAGAGCTGTAGTTCTGCACAGTCCTATCCTTTCAGGTTTAAGGGTTATGTCTCCAGTGAAGCGTAGTTATTGGTTTGACATTTATAAGGTCAATATTTCTTTACTTCCAAAATTCAATAATATTTGTTAACTTTGTTTTATACTTTGCAGGAAATTATAACTTTTTTTTTTGTTTTATGCAGAATATTGACAAGATACCCGCTGTTAATTGTCCCATATTGAATATCCACGTAAGCACGAGTTTCTATTTGCTTTTAATAAGTTCGAAGCTTTTATCTTGGTTTATTATATTTTTTAAAAGAAAAGTCAAAAGTATTACTTGATGTAATGGTTATCTGTTGAAATGATTTTTTGGCTTGTTTATTATATAGGACGTTGGTTTGAGAGGAAACACTGTTTTTCATCTAGGGCTCAGTTTGATTTTGCTGTAATTTTTTTTCTTTTTCCTTTTTAAATATATGATGGTGCTATTTATTATGGGGAATGGACTACAAGTAAATATTTGACTACTGGAAGGTAAGAGAACGCAACTAATGGAACAAAGAATATGGATAAGTGTTCTGCAGTTATCATGCTGCAAGTTGAATGCCTATATGCTAGAAAAAAATTGTTGTCCTTGATTTCAACAACATATCTGGTATAGAGAAAGGGCATGGTATCCAGCATCTTCCCATGCTTTTATGTGATTATATTTATCAGCATCTGTGCATGACGTGTTTCTTTTTAAAACAGGGAACTGCTGATGATGTTGTGGATTGGTCACATGGTAAGCAGCTGTGGGAATTTTGCAAGGAAAAATATGAACCACATGGCTTAAAGGCGGGAACCTCTGTGACTTGGAGCTTTTTCCCGAGTATTGCAGGCATCTGAAGAAGTTCATAACCACTGTTGAAAAATCACCTTCTCAGAAACACACTTGAAGAAGAAACACTGAACTATTTGAACCGCCTAGGAAGAGCATTGATTGCCATGAACCACCAAGGAAGAGCATTTATCTAAGGGAAAAACCAAGGAGGAAGAGTATAGATGTGAATGATAAGCCGAAAGCAAACGACAGGTTAGAGAAATTGAAAATGTCTTTTGATCATTTGGAAAAGTCCCACAAAAGTGTAGATTGTCATGGAAAGTCAAGGAAACTAACTGATCAATCGGAGATGTCACGGAAGAGTGTTGATCGGTTAGATAGAATAAGAACAGGATTACAGGCATAATTTCGAACTCTAATTATAATCATTGGGTGGGTTATAGGTTTGGAAAAGTTCATACTTATATGTGCAGTGTATTCTTCAGAAGGTCCGTGCAAAGAATATAATTTCTGTGGAGAAGTTTCTTAATTGGAATTAGTTCATTTTCTTTTTAATTTTTTTTTTGGGTGTTGCTGCAATAGAGAACACATAAAGCAGACTTCTCTGAAAGGTTTTAGGTGTGGAAAAGTTCATATTTGCATGTGCAGTGTATTCTTTAGAAGGTTGAATTTACTTATGTATTCGAATTAATACGTGGAAAAATTTTTGATTGGAATTGGTGTTTATTTTTTGGCTGCAATTGAACATATAAAGCTGGCTTCTTTGTAAGGTTGCACTGTAAATCATGGGAAGGAGATCAGCTATCATGCTCTTTGTTTCCGTTCTGTGGGATTGCCGGATGACGAAGGTGCTTGTTATTTATATGAGTTTTTTAAATAAAAAAGGGTAAATTTATAAAATTATAATAGTTGCAATCTTAGGAGAATTAGTAAAGGACATGTGGCAATTGAAGACATCGGTCAAAGATTAAAATCAGATTAGCTTTTGAGGATTCTTTATTATAGTATGATAATATAGTATGTGTATGTTAAATTATCTTCGAAGACATAATAAAAAAAAAACACAATATTACTTTATAAAAAAATTACAGTGCCTTGTAGAATTAGAAAATTGGTATTACGCGTACACATGGGCAGAGCCGATAAGAACGCTCAAAGCTAAAATTATCATTTAAAGATCTCGGTTGTGAAAAGCTCATATAAAAATGTTAACTTTTTATTAACATTATATAATACAGGGCCTCTTGGTAGAAGCAATGAGAACGCTTGGCAGTGAAAAACGATGAAAATGTTTGGTTACGTCTAAAACATGGTTGTAATTTATATATGTACGGAGGAGAGAAGAGTAATATACATATATATAAGACGATCAAATTTTTAGAATTGGGGCAGATCAGTTGCATGTTTCCGACGATGATATATGACATGGTCAGTTATGGATTTTATACTTTATTTATCAAAGACCCGCACAATGTGTAATGATATATTTGAAATTTATAAATAATAATATGTTTAGTACTAATATATATATATATATATATGTATATAATTATATTAGACTAATATAACAATTTATGATCAATTATATAATAGTAAATATTTATATAATTTTAACGAAAAATATCTATTTTTCTTTAACAATGATTGTAACAATTTTTTTGAAGAAAAATATATAATTTTTATCAAGAATAAGAATAATATTTGGATCACCTATCTCGTACTAAGAAAAAAAATATTATTAGGAGTTTTTTATAATAAGAGTAATGAGAACATTTTTTTATTAAGAATAAGAGTAATGAGAACATTTTTTTATTAAGAATAAGAGTAATGAAGACTAATTATTGATAAATGTATTTCCTGTTAAAAAATGCTTGTTAGATCAAATAGTCTTATAATGAGAATATGGCCCATATAAAATTACTTTTCAGCAAGCTGCTATATTGATATTTTATTAAGGCAATGTTTTGATTGTTGAATAGGCTCTCTACCTGGCAAATTTTCTGTGGATTTACTGCTACTCTCCAGCTGGTCATCAGCATTTTGTTTTAGTGGGTCTTCCACACTACTCCCCTTCATTACTAGTTTTGCTTCAGATTCAGCAGGCTGAGAAGCCTCAGGCAGGAGAAGATCAAGCGACTCTTATCATTTTTGCCTGACACTGATTCCTTATCCTCATCGCGTGACACATAAGTTTTATTTGCCACATCAGACCTTAAGGATACATCCTTTCGAACAGCCGTTCCTGAGTTTAAAAAATTAACATCCCCCTTCACTGTTTTGGACTTACGCTTCCGCTTTTTAATCAATCCATCTTCCTCATTAATGATAGAATGATTTTTACCAATAGGTGACAACAAATGGCCGTCTATTTTCTCATTGGTGCTACTATCTTCTTGGATATGTCCTTTACCTCTTTCTCATCATTAATCAAATTATGAGCCATGTTTATGCGTGTATTACCTTTTTCATCCAATGCCAGGCCATCATCTATTTGCAGATCAGTAGAGTGAATATTTTCAAGATTCTCTATACTGTCAAGCTTTTGGTATGCACCTTCCTTGGTTGTCCTAAGAGTTCTTTTCGCTTTTCATTTTGTCTGGGATTTGTATCTAAGAGCTTCAGACACAGTATCTTCGTGGTGCTTCAAAACCTCAGAAGCATAGTTCTCTTTTTGAGTTTTCTTTTACCAGTTTGACCAACATGTTTCTCCTTGCCAGCATCCTCCTCAGATTGCTTAACAGGAACTGTCAATTCATCACTCAGAGTGTGCTTTATACATGAAGAACCAGTAACTATTGCTTCTCTGTCTCCAATCTGTTGACGACTAGCTTCAAGAGATTTGTCATGCTCTGATTTCTGATTTAGTTCTGTCATAAGCAACATGTTTTTTCTCCATTTTTGAGCTTTTCCTTTTTTTTATTTGAACCACATTTTCCACATTTTTGGAATTCTCCAGAAGATTCAAGTTCTCATGCTCTTCCTGTAATTGACTTTGATGTGAATTAGATGTTGCCACCCCTTGAGTTCCTAAATCACATATCTTAGAAGAATTTACCAAACTGCTTCTTAAATTTTCCTTCAATTTCACTCAAGCTGTCCCCATTTGGCGCTTCCTTATCTTGAAATTCAAGTTCAGGAACTCTATCGACAATAAGCTTTGTATTACCATTTTCGCTTCTATGGTTTTCCAAAGATCTCCTCATGGACTTTGATAGGATTTTGCGTTTGTCCAAAAGTACCTCAGACATGGAAAGCTGAGCACTTTCTGAAGTTTTAAGAGGACCATTTCCACTTTGTATGTTCTTTAGAACACCATTTGGACCCACTGGTTGACTGTTTCTCTTGATTTTTCCATCGACAATTTTGTCATTTTTGACAGTATCACTAACCTTTTCACCAAACTTGTCTTCATCATGCATTGATGGCCCCCTGGTAACATTTCTAGCTTCTGCAATTACACTCGTCCACAACTTTCATAGTGGAAGGAGTGCCACTCTTTGCTTGCCTCAAGCTCTTCTCTTTGACGGTGGTTTCTTTACTTAATCTAACTCCTTTAGCTTGAGGTTCACTAGAAAAGGTCCCATTGGTTCCTTTAGTAACAATTTCTTTTGTACTCTCATTTTCTTCAGGAGGCTCATTTACATTGAGAATAGAATTTGCAGCATCTTCTCCTTTACTACTAGGATCTCTATCTCTGCTTGCCAATAATAAATCAGTAAATTCATCGATCTTCTCTTGAACTACCTCTCTTTCAGGAGACTGGGCATTATTTCCCACATGATTGAGCAGGTTCATTCCTAAACTTCCTTGCAAGATTTCGCTATTAGTTTCAGACAGCAATACAAAGTCCAATTTGCTCTTTGAATTTGATGACTTTCTCTTCTGTCTATTTTTCTCTCTGCCTGCTCCCTCAGGCACCATCTTTTCTGGAAGCCTATCAGTCAAATGCTTCTCTGCTGAACCTCTTTTCTTTGGTTTATCAACAATGAAATCCAATACGTTAGAATCAATTTGGTTCTCAATGGCAAGATTTGCATTTGAGATATCCATCTGGGCTTTCTTCTTCTGCCTTTTCTGAGAAGCACGACATTCATTGTCACCAAATTTCATCGATCTGCTTCTCTTGGAAGTGTAGTTGTTAGCATCATTAAAATCAGTCCCAGTTTCCACGTCTTCTCTTACCTTACAATCCCTGCTGTTATCTTGGCTGGGCATAGTACCTTCTGACAAATGGATTTTTTCAGCATATACATCACCCTTTGTTGTTCCTTGTAGAGCTGATTCATTCAAACTTTGACTATGCTGATCTGGCATTGTTTTGTTTTCTTCCATAGAAGCATTCAAGTTATCTAGTGAAACTCGATCTTCCTGGGTATTACAGATCATAGTTTGAGATGCCAGAGTATCGATACAACTTTGAGGAGGGCCTAGTAAATAACTTTGTGCCAGCATAGGTGAACTCTTATCGGGATGCCCATTATCAGCTTTTGAAAAGTCGTGTACCATGACGGCGTCCTCCCCTGACAAAGAAATGGAGCCAGCATCCATGTGGAGAAACAAAAATCCATTTTCACAAGCATTGAATCCGGAAGGTGGTAAGATTGTGACTTAAGCCTCACCTGTAAGAGCCAAAGCAACTTGCAGAGTCTCAGAATACCATAAAGAAAACAAAAACAAAAAGATTAATATTACCATTTAAAGCAAACAAGGCGATAAGTCACTGATAGCAATCCATTTCGTACGCAGATAAGGTAAAGCATGCAAATAAAAACTAATGAAAGTTCTTGAGAAATGAACAATTCACAAAGAGAAGACAAATTACCTTCATGGAAATAACTTTAACGCTCCCAATTTTCGGGAAACAGACTGAATACTCATCAGCAACTTTCCCTGCAGCATTCATAAAATTAAATTAAAATCCATAGCAAATCGAAGTGTGGTACGAATGGATTCAAACACTGAAAGTATACAGTTCCTAAAATACAGCATTTCGTATGAGTCACCTTTAAAAAGTACAGAGATAACCCTTAAGCAAAAAAATCATCCATACAGAAACGTCAAGACTGTATAACCATCAAGTGCCATGACTCGTGAATAAATTTTTTTCGTCAACAGAAAACTCAAAAAAATATTAATCTGAAACTGATCTTGTGACTCTCTTCTCTCCATAATAGCGTAAACTTTACTACCAAGTATCGAACACGTATTTTACTGAAAAAAACAAACAAACATTTCGTGGAAACACACAAATCTAAGACCTAAATTCCCAAGTTCTGTTACAAACAACATTCACTAAAAAATTCCAAGTCCCAATTTATCGAGTATAACACACCGCCCAAAATATTAAATACAAAATTGACCCCAAACAACACAATCCAATTAAGAAAACAGTGAGCATGCATTTTCATCAATCACCAACCACCACTCAGCTCAACACGCTAACATAGCTACAACATCCAAGTACATAACCAACATACTCCAACAAATCAAAAGACACCAACCATCTAAAACCCAACGAAACACACAACATTTACAACACCACAAACACCGATTCTAGATTCTAATACTCCGCCCAATCGTTGCAAATTAACTCCAAACAAGAAAATCCAACAAAAAAGACAACGGCCTCAGCTCAACGTCCTAAAATGGCTACAACATCCAAATACAAAGCCCACTACAAAACAACAAATTCTAACAAATGCAAAGCAAGCCAATCATCTAAAACTCAAAATCTCAAGTTCACCATAAACGCACAACATTTACAACAAACAAAACGCTAGAATCTAATACCACGCGGGGCAGGGCAGGGCACAACGGGGGAAGTGAGGGAGAGAAATCGATAGTATTTTTTTATAATTAAAATTTAACGTGTCGAGTAAAAAATAATAATTAATTTAAAATAATTTTTAAAAAAATAAAAAAAGTTAAAAAATATTATAAAATATAATATATATAATAATATCAATATTTAATTTTTATATATTTAATTATAAATTATCAAATTATTATATATAATTGACTTAGACTAATTTTTCTGTCCAATTTAAACTTATTTCGATTCCGATTTTAATTCACTGGAAAACAAATTTTGATATCGATTCCTATTTATATAATTATGAGCCAATCATGACTTTTTCACGTAAAGTAAGAGATTAAATTCTTTTTTTTTTTTTGTTTTAAATGTGCTTCGCAAATTTGCTTACAAGGATGTGAATTGTGACATCTTCGAATTTTGCCAATGAATCATATGATATAAAAACAAAAAAAAGAAGAAGAGCCATGGAAGCATTTTCTAGACAACAAATTGCTTCTCTAAAAGACTTCCACAAAATGTAAGATCAAATCTCTGCTCTGGAGGATCTCCTATGCAATCAAAAACTGCATCTGCATTATCAAACTCTTCTTCAGCTGTGTATCTGAAATCACACACAAAACGTTAGGAAATTGAAGAAGCTAAACATACAAATGTCAATCTAAGAAAACAAACAGATTCCCAAAGATGGATCCATGTTACCCGCTTTTTGTTACTATACACTTCATGCCAGCAGCTTTAGCTGCAGCAAGACCAATGGCACTGTCCTCCACCACAACACAGCTGAAATTGACGAAAACAGATTGGCCATAAGAATTTCAAATAACAAATACTGAGTTCAAAAAATGGGATCTAGTTAAAGCTAGTATACCTTGATGGATCAACACCCAGAGTTTTGGCTGCTAGTAGGTAGATGGCCTAATAAGAAAGATAACCATTTACTAACTAAGCTATACACTGCTGACTAAAAGAAACAAAACTCATCTGTGAGCAATTTCTACACAGATCAGGAAGCAAATTATGAAAACTAATTCAGATGATAAAAACTAATGTTGAAGTACTTGAATACCGGATCTGGTTTTTTCTGAGGCACTACATCCCCAGCAAATATCAAGATCTTCTCAGCTCGTTCAGGGCCCAACAGACAAGATACTATAGCTGATACCTATAAAGTAGTTTAAGTTAGATTTTGAGAAAGGGTTGTCAAGCATATTTGGGGGAACAATGCATTGAGATTATGCAAAATCATTGCACTGAAACAAGAACATATAACCAAGAAGGATGTAATGAGTTTTCGTCTGCAGCATAAATGAGTCTTCCAGGGTTCGTTGGTCTACTCTGATGTGGTTTGTTTGAGATCAAGATTAATTTGTTGTTGGGCCTTACCCTCACAGAAGTTTCATTGATATAACCTCTAAAGTTTTTCAGTTTATGACCAAATGAACCCAGAATCTGAACTCATGAAAAAAAAGAGAGTAAATGGATAATGATGAATGATTATCTTACAGCTTTCTCATTAGAAGTACTGCAGACAGCAACATTTACTCCTTTCTCCAAAGCTTCATCGATCAATCTGAGTACAAAGGCACAACATGTCTTACTTTATCTACATAAGAAGTTAAACAAGAACTAAAGGTATAGTCTTAACAAATCATCAATTCAGAAGATATCAGAAATCTGAATTTCATTTCCATGCTGAAAGTTAGAAGTAGGCACTTCAAGCTATTTACTAACCGTGCAACACCAGGTCGAAGAGGAAGCAGTTTTTTATCAATTAGAGCCATGAACAATTCGGTTTTTCTTTTATGAAGAGCAGCTACAAAATCCTTTCTTTCTTCATCAGTCTTAGGAGCCTTCTCTGGCCAACCTGTCTTGTTAAAATATGCTGTCATTCTGGAAGTGCCAAAAAACAAACCTCAATAGCAATTGCATGAGTATTTTCTTGTAACTTCCATAATCTTTCCTACATTTGCCATGAGTATAACAATAACATAATCACTTTATTCATTATTTTTTTCATTTAAACTGCATGTTGAAGATAATTCAAATTCGTTACTTATAAAGTCTTACCTTTCTTTCCCTCCACCAATTTTAAGCAATTCTCCATACAACTCTACGCCCCATGTGACACCCAATTCTTTCTATCAAACAAAAAACAGGGGAAATTTTTTTTCAGAAAGCATAACGGTTTGATCCTGACCTGATTTGCACAACTTACATTGGGAATAAAAAATATTGGCTAGAACAAGCAATAAATCAAACGGGTAGACGTCATAAAGTAGAAGTCAGAAATGCGAACCATACATTATCAAAGACAACAAACTTTTACAATCAGATCAGCACAGCATCCAATACACTTCCCAAGTTGAAAAATCATTCACAACATAGATCACTGCCATTAAAATTCTCAAACTTAAATGAAAGAAAGCTTAGTCCACGTTAAACCAACCTCAGAAAAAGTGTCATTGAAGGAAACGCGGTGACCATCCTTCTCAGTATCCACCAGCACCCCATCACAGTCAAAAAGAAGAGCAGACGGCAGAGAAGCAGACACAGACAGACCCCTCCGACGCACACACCGAGGGGTGTCCCTTCTTCTGCATGCTTTCAACAGGGTGGTGAAAGTGTTCCTCCCTTGAAGCGAATGAAGAGAAGAGATGGGCACTTGTCTATGAGGTTGGAGAATGGACGTAGTCGATGGTGGTCGGAAGGAAGCTGCAGGGGACGTGGCTGTGGAAGTTGAAGAGGTGAGGGAGGAAACCGCCATTGTTGGGTGTGGCCAACGGTCGCAAGATTTTGGTCGTTGTATGTCACCGAGGCAGCTTATCCACTGCCTTCATACATGTGGCTGTGCTTCTGCTTCAATCCTCTTCTTCCTAAAAGGTGTTAATAGATGGATCGGGCTTACTTATTGATGGGATCTAATTTTTATTTGTTGGAATAATTAAATTCGACTGGAACTCAAAATCATCCCTTATGTATGATCACAATCTCGAATTAATTTAAAATATATTCATAAAAATAAATTTAACTAGCGCCATCGTGAAGGTCTCATCACAAAGATTTAGTTGTAGCAGTTGTTTGCGAACGCTAGGACAAGCATGGACCAGAGCAATGGCCAACCCCTTCTATATGGCATGGAAGAGGTCAAATGCAGAAAAAGCCGGTAACTTGCGTACGCATGAAATTTGCTAAACAGTTACACCCATGATCCCCCACATCTCAGACACTTCAAATATCAATTTCATATTAACTGAATCACTTGCCACCTCCTACCACATCCTCAATTTTACTTGTTTTCTCAGCGATCAGCATAACTCCTGTCGAAATGGCGTCAATTTCCTCTACTTCCTGCTGCTTGTTCTTCTTCCTCTTGGCAACTTTGGCTTC
>JAVDBV010048355.1:0-21016 GCA_032619315.1 Piper longum | reverse complement strand
AAGAGCGTGTCGGGGGAGAAGAAAAGAGAAGCACGGTGGCATTCTTGTAAATATTACTTGACTCGTCTCCGTCTCGAGTCAAAATAATTATTTACTCGAAATAAATTCTAAAAAAAATCCAACAAAATCGGGAAAATCCCATAAAATAAAATAAACACATTCAAATCAAAATGACATGCTATATAACTATCAACCCGCCCAAACTACCCGTAACGCGTCCTAACGCGGTAAACGACCTAAAACTTATTCTACGATCAAACTGAATAATAAAATAGAAAAAAAATACTGCACACTTCCATATATTCTGATAACTCATTCTTTTCTGCTGTATTCATGACGTTATCATCATATACTTGAGTACACATGACCCCTCATAGCTCATACACGCGACTGGCATCGGCTCAGTACGCGTGTTCTGAAACATACTCGACTCGAAAGTAACGGTCGAACCGACCGGTTCTAAATATAAAACCTTGACTCGAATCGTGGGTTTTACAATGCGTCCCGCTGATGGCTATAAAACGCTGCCTGACTCGAGTACAGACCGATGTAAGTTTTAATTACGAAAGTACCCCTGCACATTTCTTTCGCAACTCGAGTAAATATTACGAAATATATTTTGAAAAATATGAAAAATAGAGTAAAATATAAAAAATAAAATAATCCATTACAACTGAATTATTTTTATTTTATGGTATTTTACTGCAGTTTTTTATATTCTTTGGGATTTATTTCGTAATATTGACTCAGGCAGGACCGAGTCAAGGTTTTATTTCGGAACTACCCTTGCCTATTTCATCCTCCCCTATTTTCCGGCGACTTTGTTTTCCTACCCATGTTTTGCCGTGCCACTCAACTGCCGGTAACTCGCCGCCGACCGCCCGCTGCCTGCCATAGACACCTCCAGCCAATGTCGTTGCCGCCTTGCCACCGCCTCCTTTCCTTCCTCGCTACCCACTGTTGCCCACCTGCATGTGTCACCACCAGCCACCGGGCACCAACTACAGTGACAACTAGGGTTGCTAAACGAGCGAGCAAGTTGAGCTCAAAGTCTCGAATAGTTCAAAGTTCATTTGAACTCGGCTCAAGATCGAATGAGTTTTTAGCATATATGTTCGAGATCGACTCAATTATTTTTTATGGTATTCGAGTTCGATTCGAGCTCAAATACAATTAAAGTATTTTATTTTGACAGCTAGTGCGTAGATTGAACCCACAACCTTTAAGTGATCAATGTGATGACTTACAATCTAAGCTATCCCAATATGTTGGTTAAGATATTGTATATAAATAAATGTAACTAGTTACAACTAAACTATAAAGGCTATCTTAACAGGGGGGGTGGGGGGCGTGGATAATATTTTTGTCTCAAACTTTAATTTGGCTCACTCGATTACAAGAACGCCCCAAATTTAATAAAAAAAATAAAAAACAATAAACAAAACACCCCCACCTCAACTATTATTTACTATGTAATTAATAATATTATAAATTTATAATTTTAAATGTATTTTGAGTAGACAAATAATATTATGTATATTATTATATTATTTTATCGAGTCGAGCTGCGAGTTGATTTCGAGTCGAGTTCGAGTTATAACTGAGTTGAGTCGAGTCGAACACTGTCTTATTCAAACTCGACTCGTAGGATTTGAGTTCAAGTCGAGTTTGAGCTGGAGCATTTAAATACCGAGTTTCGAGTAAAGTCGAACCGAGCCGAACGCTAATTACTCACGAGCTAGCTTGCTCAATTAGAAACCCTAACGACTACTTATGGCAACCATCCCTAGCCTCTTTCTCTCCCTTTCCCATTCTTTCCTGGGTAACCCAAGGTGGCCCAATAAAACAGGTGGGGCGGGGGGACGAAGGGTGCGGCAATGTGGGACGACCCGTGGGGGTGACGAAATAAGCGGGGAGGGGAGGGTTGGGAATCCCGCTGTTGGATATAATCCAATGGCTAAAAAAGAGTAAGGTACCGAGCTTCGTGTGAATCCAAGTACAGGAAGGCCTGAAATAAATTCGGAAAGATGAGGTGAACCAGGCCGGGTTGCTTTGGCTCGGGTCGGGTCATAAAAATCAGTGAATCGAGTGGCTTCAGGCTTCTGAACCGGGTGGCGTGAGTGGCTGCTAGATCGACACTGCGTGCGCCTGGTGACAGAAGGCGTGTGGTGCGCCAACAGCAAAGGCAGGGCGGGAGCCAGGTTGCGGCAACAAACAAATCGGCGGGCACGGTTAGAACAGCGCGGGGATCTACTGGGGCAGACGGGCGCGGTCAGAATAAACGGGTACTACAGACCCGTTTGCATGGGCTGTGCATCCAGTCAGTGGCGTAGAGAACCCGGGCGACGACTAAGGGCCCTGTCGACCACCCAGAATGGAAGAAATCGGCAGAATAATTCGAACCAAAGCGGTTGGGTGGACGGAGACGGCGCCGGACGACCTGAAAATGGTGGTAATGGCGGCTGCAGTGGAGGGTATATCACCAGTCTTTGGGAGGCAAAATCCGGCGACGATGAGTGCGGACAGTGGCATGCTCTGTGTAAAACCCGCCGTGTAGGCCTCGGCTTAGATTTTATCAGGTCTGTTGAGGCGGATGTTGTGACGTTTACTACGGTGATATGGGGGCTTTCTCAATGCTCAATGGTGGATTCTGCCATTGGGCTTCTTTCTGAAATGGTCAAGAGGGGGACTGGTTTTGATTCCATTAGCTGCACTACTTTGATTCATGGGTTGTGTCGGAATGGAATGATTGAGAGGGCAGAGGTGGTGATGAGTTTGTTGGATGCTTTCCAGGGGCCTGCGCGAGATCGTTTCAGTTATGACAGTATGATTAATGGCTACTGTAAGGTTGGAAGGATGGAAGATGCAGTCAATTCGATGGAGAAGGTGAGTGATGACAACCTCTGTCCTGATTTGATTACCTATAACACTTCAGCTCATGGGTTTTGTAAGACTGGTAGGCTTGATATGGCTCAAAATCTCGGGGATAAAGTGTTTGGAATGAGGGGAGAAAGTGGGATCTTGGATCCGAATGTTGTCACGCATACAATATTCATCAGCGAGTATAATCGGGAGAATAAACTAGTGGATGCGTTTTCGTTGTTTAGAGAAATGATAAAGAGTGGTATCTCGCCTGACGTAGTTACATATAGTTCTTTTAAGCTTCTCAAGTTGAGTGAGGGGGTTGCCATTTTTAGAAAGATGACAAAGTCGGTTGCCTTTCCCAATCATGCTACTTACTCAGCTTCGGTGGAGTCATTATTCAGGATGAATAAGGACATGATTGCTTGTGCTTATTTTTCAGCAATGATCCCCAAGGTGATCCCCCTTGACATCAAGTTGTATAGAACCTTGATGCATGGCCATTTTAAGGTGGGCAACGTAGTTGAAGCAGAACATACATTTCAAACTATTTCGAAACTCGTTCCACTCCTTAATTCTGTAACATTCTCTGCACTGATCGATGGTCGTTGCAGAGTGGGAGACATGAGGGGTGCACAATATGCGTTAGATCAAATGTCGAAAAGTTGGTTAGTTCCAAACGAGGTTACATACTCTAGTGTTGTGAATGGGTATGCCAGAAGAGGTATGTTAGAAGACGCTATGAAGGTAATGCGGGAGATGGAAGCAAGAAGCATCCCACCAAATGTAATCACATATGGGGCACTAATAAATGGATGTTTTAAGGCAGCAAAGCAAAATGAAGCTTTTGAAATGTATGAGGAAATGATGACCCCAAAAAAGATTGAGCCAAACAATATTTTACTTGACATAGTATTCAATAGACTGAGAAAAAATGGTAGAATGGAGGAAGCAAAGGACTTGCTTGAAGATATGGTGGCAAATGGAATATCACCGGATTGCTATAATTACACTTCCCTTATGGATGGCCTGTTCAAAACGGGAAACTCATCTGCAGCTTTTAGTATCGGGGGAAAAAAATGAAAAACAATTTAGTTGATGTGGTGGCTTACAATGTTTTCATTAACTGCCTTCTTAGAGTGGGTAAGGTGAAAGAAGCTCAAACATATTTCGGAGAAATAGAAGATCAAGGTCTGGCTCCTGATCTGGCAACATATAATACCATGATCAGTGCATCCATTAGAGAAGGGAAACTGGAAGAAGCTCTGGAGATTATGAGGGGGATGAAAGACTATGATCTGCATCCTAATATAATAACATATAACGCAGTGATTCTACCTTGAAAATGCATCAGAAACTAGCTGCAATGGGAATTCAACAATTTATAATTCTCTTATCAACATTTTGTGCCAACTTGCGATGACGAGAAAAGCAACAAGTTCATTGAAAGATATGTTAGGAAGAGGAATGGGAGCAGATGTTAACACTTACAACTCACTGATAGTCAGGTACTGCAAGAGTGAGTAGCCACATAAAGAGAGCATTTGCAACCTACAAGCAAATGCTGAACGAAGGAATTTGTCCAAACACACTGACCTATAATTCGCTTCTTACTGGCCAATCAGATGGTGGTTTAATGCAAGAGGCAAATGAATTATTTGCTGAAATGGGAAGTAGAGACCTAGTGCCCAGCCCTAGTACTTACAATATTTTGATTGCCGGCCACGCCAAGAAGGGCAACAAGAGGGAATATGTTCGGTTATATTGTGAAATGGTGAGGGCAGGTTTTGTGCCCACTGTTGGCATTTGCAACACTCTTATAGCTGATTTTTGGGAAGTATGAATTATGGATCAGGCCAATGAATTAATGAATGAAATGAGCAGACGAGGTGTGCCCCCAAACTCTTCAACATATGACATACTACTAATCACTGGGTGGTGCAAACTGTACAACCAAGTTGAGGTGATAAGATTTATGAAGGAAATGCAGTTGAAAGGGTTGACTCCCCGTGAAAGCACTTGCCGGCATATCAGTAATGCCTTTGCTAGACCTGGGAAAAAGAGGCAGGCTCGACGGCTATTGCAAAAACTATACAAGAGAAGGCTTGTGCAAGGGATCTCCAAAGATACTGACATTGGTGTATTGGAAAGACAGCGGCATCTCTGATGCCAATTAAGTTATTCGGAATGTAATACAAATATATGGCAAATAGAAAAGTCATTTTTAGAGCCACGAAAGCTGTGAAGAAACGATAGTTTCTACATTTGATTATTAGCCCGTTCAATTGTCATCCTGTTTGTACAGCTCTGGATAACAAATGCCGAAAGACATGGCTGCCTTCTCATCCATGTTTCATAATATTGATTAAATGTATTTTTGGTGATCTTTGTAAAATTAAGGTTTCGTACGTGATGCTGGATTTAATGTCGAAAATTTAAGCAAAGTCAATTTCCGCAAATACTTAAGGCCTGTTGTTACTCGTCTTAGACATGATTGGAAATGACATTAGCCTCTTAACATTAGACATAACGTAGACATCAGGTCTAACAGGACATGCCGGAAATGTCATTTCCTGTAGTATTATTGAGAATATATCCCGTATTTACAAATTCGTAATAATTTAAATGCAAAGATGCCAAAACTACCCTCATTTGTCATATATAATGATCAAAAGCCATGAATTATACCAGATTTCACACAAATTATACCACGAACAAGATGCAAGGTGGTAATTAACTTTATTGTAAAATCAACGTGATACAAACACTTAAAAAATTAAAATTTTCCCACAAAACAAGACTTAAATCTGTATTTGTATATAATAAAATCTGAAATTAAGTAAAATCTAGAACAAAACGAGACTTAGAAAATCAATTTATATTTTTTTTCAAACAAATCAATTTAGCGAATATAGCCACACCCCCACGTTAGCCATGTTTGATTTATTGTCTTTGCTCCTGTCATATGGCCGCCCACGTTACCTAACAGCAAAAAAGAGATTTTATTTAAAAAAAAAAACAGGTATGAACGAGAAGAGGACACAGGAAGAAACAGGAAGAAGAAAATGAGGGGGAAGAGGAAGAAGGGGTAAAAAGGGTTAGGCTGACCTCTTGGGGAAAAGGATGTCTAAGCTGATAAAAAAGGCCCGTATTCCCATTTCATACACTTTTCTGGGAAAAGTTGGGAAAAGGATGTCAAAGCACTGAACTGCTTCACGAATTCACCAAATCCGTCCATGTCTTCATTTCGAACAAGCCTGTCTATAGTACCGGTAACAGTCCTTACTGTAAGATTTTTTTTGTTTTTTTGCTTCATATCACAGGAAAAACCTTTTTTTATTTCTATACAAGAATAAAAGACAAAAGAGTACTGCTACACCGATTAAGTGCTGAAGCGCGCCCCATCTTTATATCATCCTTTTTCCTCAAATAGATAGAAATACAGATAGCATTAACTATAAACTATAAGGAAGCCTCTAAACTAGATCACATGGTCTCTCTATACATTCCACTAGATGGCTCTTGTTAAACTGATTTACCACGGAAAAACTATCTTCCCTCGCTTCGAAAGCCCTTATTAAACTGCAGAATGCTTTCTGTCCCCCATTAAACTGCCGAATGCTTCAGCGTGCTTTCTGTTCAAGTGTTTTCCCCTGTCACAGTTTCGGGTGCATCTGTTTTGGACTTGTTGAAAGATCTCGGTGCTTCCAATGCAAGTTTCTGCCCTGCTGCGGCACCCTTCTGGAAAATGTCTCCATGTGGCTGCTTTTCTGAATCTCGAGGACTCAATAGGTTCTTCTCCACAGCTTCAAACTTGGTCGTGGCCAGAGGAGCAGTTCCTACATTATTAGCTGGTTTTGGAGTGTCAATAGTGAGCGAAGAGATGGCATCCCTGGAGGAATACCAACTGTTCCCGCAAGCAATGCACTCTAACTGCATGTACACACTTTCATCAGACATAACATACGGATACAAAATTCTACACTTGCAATTCGACGCTACTTTGATTTGCAGGAAAATTTAGAAATAGAGGGCAAAAATAAAAAATAAACTTGTTGAATACGAACCAAATAACGATCAGCAGATCCTCCTGCCTGGATTATATCTGCAACTCTAACTTTTCTTTCCATGCATCTTTTGCAAAGAGCATCTGTCATCTGTTCATATCACCACATACATATTTAGCGTTAACCCAAGTGAACACGAATACATTCCTGGCAGATGCAGAGTTGAAATTAAAAATGTTGACCTGCATGCTTCCCTGCTCCTCGGGTTCCTTTGTTGATCTCTCATCCACAGTTAAACCATCCTGCACATTCATCAAGCTCTCCAAAATAAACAACCACCAATATAGTCAAATTGATGCTAAATCCTTATTAGTCAAATTAATAAACTCATTCATAACATAGAAAATCACTTACATTTAGAGAGAAGCTTGAAGAAACCTAAGTCCAATATACCTAAGTCTAATATATACTATAATTCCACTGAAAAGAAATTATGAAATATGAAAACTACATAAACTCTAAAATCTACAGGAGCAACACTAGCCACTGGTACAAGGACACTACCTTCAATTCATTTGGCGACATATTCAACACAACAGAGGGTTCCAACTCTTTCTTCAGCAAGCGTCTAGCCAATAGCACATTCCTCTGCAAAAAAATATCTACACATTCAGATCTTTGAGAATAAAGCCCCATGCAGGTGTTTCTCTGAAAGGTTCAACAAATAGCCTGTCTGACAGGTAACAGCGTCGGCTGCACATGATGAATCTTAATATAATTTCAAAATTAATTTACTAGGAGAGAATGAACATTATTATACAGCTATTGAACATGCACAGACAACTTCAGACCCCAGGACCAGATGTGCAGCTTTCCAATCAGATGTCACAAACAAAAGAAGAATCTTCCCATTGTTGGACTCGTTCTTACACTATAAAACTTCAGTCACTGCTTTGCCTGTTTTACCTCTACGAGTAATACCACAATGCCTTTTTGTTTCAGTATATAAATTTAAACGACTAATAAACAACAAAACATGTGGAATAATAGACCCAATATAAGGATAATTATAAAAGTTCGCCAGTGCTGTCAATTAGCTTTAAAACTCAATTCAACCTTGAGATTGAAACATAATTGCCGCATTTTCTGGTTATACTTCTGAAAATCTGAACCAAGAGCTACGTTGCAAGCTTTCTCCAAAGCAGTTGCAGCAGATACAGCAGAATCAGGCCACTGAAGTTTTGCATCACCCTACAAACCACCAAGCTATCTTACTAAACACAGTTTTCATCACATATGCCATCTGCCATCTATGGAAAAAATACAGCGAATAGATAAATCAGTATCTAGCATTGTAATTCTTACATGAACGAATTTAATAGAGACTAGACCGTTAGAAACAGCAGAGAAAGAAAGCAATAAAAATTTGCATCCACCAAAGCATTTACTGAGGCAAAAATCAACATTAATCACTCACTCGGTCAAAATTTTCCATATAACTATGCGACACAAAAAGAAAGATAAACATGATAAGTTGCAAAACCATGCGAGGAATTTTGGTCCTACAAAAGATAACGCCAAGATTTCAATTTCTTCTTCAACCTTATCCCAAAAGCGAGACAGAAACATGGAAATGAATCTGGGATCTATGACATGATCCATGTAAGAAAAAAGGGCAAAATCTTGACGAAGTTTTCCTGCTAACTTTCCGTAATTGATAAAAGTTATATTGCATATAACAATACGAAGTGATCATAAAACATTTTGCAAAATCACTCTGCCTTCCACCTTGTCCTGAAAAGAGATAGGGGATACAGGTCCATATCCAGACTTAAGACTTGCAATGCAAAAACATTTTGCAAAATCAGTAAAAAGCAGAAAAAAGGAAAAAAAAAAACAAAACAAAAACTAGAAGGCCTGCTAACCTTCAATTTCTCATCAAAAGTTTCTGATGCCAAGTCATCACCATTTTTGCGTGCTGAATTCTCATTGCCACGCTTTTCACTGTCCTCTTTCTCATAGTTTTCCTGGCATGCAATTTTCATTGCTTCAAGGAGTTTTACCAAGCATTTGTCACGATATGTCTCACATGTGAGTGCTTTGCAACTTGTCAAAATAACATAGAATTCTGAGGCTTCACTTGTGCAGCTCCCAGGGGTTTCAGCTTTCATTAACTGCTCAGCTCTGTTAGTAATACTGTCATCGTCCCTAGAAACATCAATTGGTGCCATGTTTTTCTTTTTTATGATCCTCTTGCTTTTCAGTTGATCCTCTTGCTCACCAGAACCCTCCTCCAGTTCCAGATCGGGAAGCTCGCCAATACGCCGTCGGGTTTTTTGCACTAGGAGATCAATTTCATGCTGCTTGTTGTCTTCGTAATCTTTATCAGTAAGTTTCCATAATCTTCTCTCAACAGTATCATAAACTTTTTGTATGATAAAGCCAGGGTGCTGTGAGCGTATTGGAAGTTGTTTGTGAAGAGGAACAAAGTGAACCACACACTTGTGCATTACCGATTCAGCTGGAACATCATCACGATGAAAACTGTAAAACAGCTGTCTAGTATCAGAGCATTCCCAGTTACCACCACCTTTTTTTTCAGCTTCCTCGGGTCGGTAAAACCATTGGCCAGTAACCAACATATTAGCATCCGTGCCCTGAGTTATATCCTGAAAAATTAATAAGAAAAAACACCTTGCCATCATCTTCACCTGTAGTTTACCCCGCTAGGCTGGGATCAGCATCATGAGTTTTTGGTTACTTGTTAAATATTAAAAAGCTAAAAGTGATAGTATAAAAACATGCAGAAACAAAGCGACAAGTTCCACAATTAGATGCTGTTCTTAGCACAACTTTCAATAGAAAATAAATCACCAAGAAAACTTACGCGATAAAAAAAATCACTACAAAATCAAAATATTCTTTATTCTAATGAAGGCTAATAGGAAGTCTAGCAGAAAACCAGGGCAAGGAGGCGTAAGCTTATAGAAGAACAAATAAAAAACTTGCTTATTCAACAAACACCAATATAACACCTGCAGTAGCAGCTAAAGATAAGAAGGAAAGCAATCACTCCATACACACTGTAAGAAACGTGGGATTTGGGATGTATTTGAAATTATTATATAAAATGGTACAACCAGTTTTAAACTGTGGCGTGGCAGCTATCATTCAAATGAGGGGAAAAAACAAATGCCAAGATTCATTCACAAAAAAGGAGAAAAAAAGGGTATGCTAGAACATATCTAAAACTACAAGATTTGGAACATCCAAATTAAGACACACCTTTGATGTTTAGAGTATCTAACGCATATTTCAGTTTCTGTTACATGAGTGCTATAAATGTACAGTCCAATTTAAATAAAGACCAATATAATGTAGTATAGAACTCATGAAAACCTCAACATTCAAGGAAAACACAAACAAGCAAGACTTGATGATTGCAATAAGCCCGCAAAAATTTTATGCATTCCAAAAAGCAGAACGATGCATGTCTTATTCTATCAGCTATGCCACCAAACAACTACTACAACAGCACAACACCAACAAAATTATTCACAAACATCGTAGAGAGACTGAAATTTAAAATATATACAGATACTCCAGCACTTTTAAACCTTTAAAGCAAATTGAATCCAACTGTTAAATTCCGACAATGGAAGATGCATCTAACAAGAGGACAAATTATTATTATTATAATTATTATTTTAAAAAAGGCAGAAAACTGAGCACAATTCAGACACTAGAAGAAATCGCATAATAGCTATAAAAAAATTCAGAATTTTATAAGAATGAATTTTCTAAGCACATGCCGTAACCAATTAATATCCTTATATGGGCACAGCTTCATAATAAATAATACTTGACAAAATAATTCAGTGAGCTAAATGGCTACCATAGGCTTAAAAAATACAGACATAATCAGGCAAATATATTTCTATTAGAGTTATTTATTTACTTTTACAAACTTCAATAAATGGAGTCATAGGCCAGCACCTTTATAATAGCGACATAAGGCTTCTGACACTCTCCCTCGGGAGTGAGAAGAACGGGATCCTCCTGCCAAAAAAGAAGAAAATTTACCAATATTGCTTGACTTATTTCCTATGGGCAACAAGAACGAACACCGCTACCACAAGAAAAAGAAAGAGTACGCTAATCTAAGCTCTGAACAAACGTAAAAATGCAAACTTTAAGACCACACGAACATGCGCGTATGTAAAAAAGGGGCATTCATTTCTAGCTTATTGGAAAAAAAAAACATCTTTTTTCTCAAAACAAATGGGAAAAAAAATCAAATACCAGTTCAAATTGGTTTCCATCGTACTCAAAGCTTTTGTAGTGCCTCTTCCTGCCTTTCCCCTTCCCAGAAACCTTGACAACCTCCCCAATCGGTTTGGGGATCGCCTCGTCCTCTTCCCCCTCGCCGCCTTCGCCTTTACCCACCTCCCCGACCGCCTCTTCGTCATGGCCTCTCCTCCTCTTCCGGCCGTCGGACGGAGTGGAATCCCGTCTGGAATGGGGGCCGCCGCCCGCGTCGTCGACGTCGTCGTCGTCGGTGGTGATGAGACGCCGCTTCCCCATTTGTGCGATCGGAGTTGGGGGAAGAGACCGACCGGCAACTCCGTGCTTGGCAGGCGATACGGTGAAACTTAAGTAATTAATTAGTTATTATTATTATTATTATTATTATTATTATTATTATTACTATTATTATTATTATTATTATTATTATTATTATTATTATTATTATTATTACTTTGACCATTTTTTCGACTAAATGGTAAATAATTGGTGATGGAAATAATTAGACTTAAATTATATAATTTTATAAAGATAAAACCCTCGTAATCACAAATTTGGTTTCCCATACCTTATAAATATATAGTAATATAATATATATAATATTTGAGTCATTGCAATTGAAATTTTTATATAAAATGTTTTTTAAAAAATTAGCGTTCATTTTTTTCTATTAAAATAATAAAAATGATCAAAATTATAAGATAATGTTATGGCTACAATTATTAGTAAAGTGTTATTAAAGCATTTTATAAAACAAAAAAGGATAAACTCTTCATGCATTTCACACCCATTAAATTCCTTTTATAATAATCTTGAAAATTCAACAATTAATAAGTATTTATTGGATCTTGTGACAAATAAAGTTATACAACCTTGCAATATATTATTTTTCTAAAGTTTTTATTAAGACAAAGATCAAGTCAAATCAAACTCAGATGTTCCACATTTATCTTCACTTGCTAAGTCAAGACTCATCTCAACTCACAAAGAAGAGTTAGCTATAGCTTCCTCCCACAACTAGGCTACACCACATCTTAACGAGGATCGCAAAGAGCTATTTGATCTAGGGCTAAGTGGATTTCGGTCCAGACCGAATTAACCTATTGTTGGTTCATTTTGATTATATTTAGTTGGATTCAGTTTAAATTTTTGGTAATTTTATGGGTACGAAAATTTTTATTTTGACACCAAATTGGACTAAAATTGACTGAAAAACTTCTATTTTTAAGAAAAACTTACTATTTATGTTTAATGTGAGCTACTATTAATTTTTGAGTTTTACATACATAAGCCACAGCTTTTATTTAGAATAATTTAGTGGGTCTCATTATTCAAAATCTACATAGATAAATAGAAAAATAAATAATAAGAGTGATTATAAAATTTCAACTCAATCAAATATTTTAAACTCTTTTCCTAATTATTAAAATAATTATAATAAAAATAAATTTCAAATAATATATTAATTATTACATCTTTTGAAAATCTAATGACAGGTCACAGTAAGGACAAAAAAATATAAAATTTTATCAACTTCTCACTTGTATACTCTATGTTTAATATATATAAATATCATTTTCTAGGACACTAAAAATGTTCAAATTTTATTTTATATATTTACAGGAACCACTTTTATTTGATGTGTTTGATATAGTATAGAAACTTTTAAATTTGATTATGATGGTTAAATTATATTGTAACTTTGTTTATTACAAAATTAATAATCAATTTTATTAAAATTTTAATAATTTCAGTTGTCTTCAAGTCAAACCAAACAGAATCAAAACATTTCCATTCGATTCAGCTTGGTTTTGAGAAAAATTCGAATTCAATTTGGTGTCAAATTTCAGCCTCCAAACATCATTTTGAAAAACCAGTTCGGTCGGAGGGAACCAACTGCTCTCCGCTAATCGAGAAGAAAAGAAACAAAAAAAAACAATCCGTGACATAAAAAGCAATGTTGTCGTGGTTACAAGGATATAAGGGGGTCCTGATAAGTTTAGAACCGCTTCAGTGATAATACAAAGGGCTCCTGGTAAAGGCGGTTAAAGTTGATACTAGTTACATGATAGAAAGTCTAGTTTTCTTTCAGGATTACAGCGTCACAAGTCGCAAGAGTAAAAGAGGAGCAAGCTCACAGTCAGATCCTACACATTGTCAAGTATAAATTGTTTAATGTTATTTTGCCCCCGTTGAAACTTAATGCCAAATCTAGTTTGCATGCAGCCACCCAAATTGCCCTGCCAAGACCACCAGTGTAGCAAGAAAAAAGAAAAAAAAACGCCAAATCTACTTGTCTGGTAGCTTCTTGTCATTTTCAACATAAAATTTCTTCATTTTCTTTTCCATGGGTTAAAATTGGGCAGATTGATTTTCGCCATATATGCACGTTTATAACTTCACATTGTTCCAAACTTGGGAGGTTTATGTCTAAATCTTGTACGCAACTTATATCTCAATCATCATACCTGTCCTGCGAATTCCATAAAAACCCAATTCAAAATGATTCTTTAAAATGTCTGCTGCCGTCATGCAGTTGAATAGGGGATTTCTCCGATGTGGCGAACAAGCGCAACAGGGTCAAATTTCTAAAAGCAATAGTGCAAGCATGCAACCTATCCATATATCCCCACTAAGCTTTGAAACAATATAACAAAGCGGTAGAATAAACAAATAAATTGGTAAATAAGTTATTAATCATCCAAAATCCCATTGACATGGACACAAAATGGAATCTCAGAAAAGTGGTAAACACGAAGGAAAACGCACATGCATCCACTGTCTCTCGTAAGTTGCTATATGAGGCCAACCTAACTCATCAATCAAGCTGATTTTTAATTCATACAGCTTCTTCTTTGGAGGTTCCGACTCATCTCGGATCAAATCATTCAGCACCTGTTACACGATAATAGAAGCTGTAAAGTCTTTTCTCACTCGTTCTAATGATCCTCGATTCGGGAATAGTTCATTTGTCAAAAACTAATTTTTAGTTGGTCAAGCAGTTAAAAGAGTTTCAAGAAAACAAAATTCTTAATGAATTTTATTTCGGCCAGCATCCTATAGAGTCATCAAATGTCAGGAGGCCAATTGCAAGCACAACTAAAAACTAAACAGGGATATAACTGCATGCATACCTTGAGAGCGGTTCCCAGCCTGCCACTGCGTTTTTCACGCTTAACCAAGAGCAAAGCATATTTGGAGGACTTCACATCCACCCACTTCTGTAACTCTTTAAAGTTTTGCTCAAATGGATTAGAGGAATCACGGCTCTCTGGCCTAGCCTCATCTTCTGAAACCTTTTCATCCTGTTTGAATACATCACCATCAAGTATGAATACGAGTTCTCCAAAAAGGCTTAGCTGGCATTGCCTCGGTAATATGATGTCCAAAAATGCAAAAGGATCCCATTAACTGCACTTGCTAGATAGGCTAACAAACAAGGGTCCAGAGCTATTGGGACCACAGATTCACAAACGGGATCACATTAAAAAGATTCATGCTTTCTGTTTCCTATCAATGTGAAAAGTAAAACCTACATTTACCCACTGCATAAGATCTACAAAAATGGTTAGTAAACTGAGCTGCCAGATCTTCTATGTTATGCCATCGAGGAGACACTCTCCTTATCTGCCCAAAATTTTTTCCTTGACATTTGCCTAAATTTCTAGAAAGGAAATGCTTCTCCGCGTCATTCTGGACCATGCTATTCACTTTTTCTAAGTTCTTTCACGTAATCTTCTAGATGCTATGTAGAACAATTTTGATTGATAAGAAATGAATGTGATGATGATACAAGACACAAGAATTTCTTCAATGGGGTAAGGTAAGTAAACGAGTTATCTTGGCCAGTAAATAAATTGGAAAATGCACGAATTCCACATTCACAATGCACCTTTAGAGATTCAAGTGTGTCCAGAGCAAATCCCTTCTGATATAATGCCTCAGCTAACTGATCCCGGGTAGCTTCCATCTTCTTCTTGATTTTCTACAAAACCGATTGTGCATTAGCAATAAGAACCATTTCCAGCAGTAAAATACTTAGTTCACAACATTGGAAGTTAAAGTAAAATCATAATCATGATTATTTTTAGAGTCAGGTCATACAGCAATCTCTGGGTAACAGAGAATAGAGGTGGCAATGGAGGCACCCAGGCATTCTTATCCTGTCACACAGACACAAACGCGCACACACACACACACAAACGCGCGCGCGCACACAAAAAGGGACAGATCGGGCTGGCCATTCACACCTCTAAGTAATATACTGTTCGACTTATTCACCAGACAATACAAAATTTTGAGTGATGATGACAAGCAAAAATGAGAATGATGAGGGGGCCACCAACCAAGTGAGTATATCACAAATATTAGCATTAGATGAACAACTACAATGAGGGAGCACGGATGTGGGTAAATAAGTAAAATGATTTGGAGAGGTGCATGAGATAAAAAGGCAAATAGATGAACACTAATCAAAAGATTTCTACAGATCGAAAGGGGGTTTAATGAATAGTGGGATACAGAAAATTCGTCTTTGAATAAGTGGGAAAGCAGAATAGGATCCATGGCGAGTTTAGCAACCCACTTTATGTAAATATAATGTGCAGTACGGGTGTTATGTAACCAGTAACATCTAAAGCGCAGCAATTCTTTCCTCTTTATATCATACCTCTGCTTCAAGATCTTCTGGATCAGCATTTACTGAGAAATATTTTGCTAACTCATCTTTGTCAACACTGTCAATAACCTCGTTTGCTGCATTAATAATCTGTGGAAAACAAGCTCAAAAGTAAAAGTATTTTTCATAACTCAAACTGCCAGCTTAAGAAAAAAAGAGTACAAAATAACTTTCAAATATTATCTAAGAAAGTCTCCCCGTACCATCTTCAGTACATAGAAAACACAACCTAAGGAAAAGGTCAGCAAGGGATTTTCCCTTTCCTAACAGCTTGAGCTTTTGGAATAAACGGTTAGACCATCTAAAATTACATGACATAAGAGCCAAAGTGCAGGAGTTCAGATTCCATTGGCAACATATGGCTCTAGAAATATTAATTTTCCCTATGTTGTGCCCAATGAATTATTTTCCCTATGTTTATTATTTATCCACGTGCTAATCCTTAAAAATTTGATTGCACGCAAGGAGTGTGTTAAACTAAGTATTAAGTAGTTCCCTATCCTAATAGCTTGAGGCTATGGGACAAGTTGTTAGATCATCTAAATTCACACGCTTTATTTAGATTCTGAGTATTAGCATGCCTTCAAGGTTAGTGCTATATAACCTTCCAGCCAGTTGCACTCCCCCACCTTAAATGGTGCAGGTTCCCCCACCCTGTACTATGGAAAACCAAAGGTTAAAAGGGTACAACAAGATGGGGAAGCTTGCTCTTCCTCTAGCAACCCGGAAAAGAAAAGGGAGCAGGTTTATGCTACCGCAGGGAAGGTGTAGAGAACAGCAGTGATGTGTAGGGGAGTTTGAGGTTGGCAATTTGCAGCAGTAAAATGTATGGACATATGCTAATAACAGTAGTCTCTCACTTCAAAGATATGCTACATATTTAAGTCTTTATTCTTTTCAAGAGAGATATGGACAAACCATAATGATTATGCTGTTTTATCTAATCCATAAAATGGGCACAAAGTCCCACTAATCGAGAATTCCAAATAAGCAGTAAAAAAATAGGAGTATAGAATTTGTAAAATATTAAACACCACAATTAAACTTTAAAAAAAAAAAGCTGATAGATGAGGTATAAAACATGCTCCACTGACATATCAAATATATAAAACCTTACCAACTCATAGTAGCTGCATTCATCATCTTTTGGATTCCGGGACAGAAGCCCATTCAATATCTTGGCAAGTAATGGTGTGTACTTTGGATATTCTGACTGCAAATACATTCGAGTAGCACAAAGAAAAGATTATTATACATGTCCTTGATTAGTACCTCTTCAAGGTGATTCACCAGCATATTCTTCTTAATTTTCAAATTACTCTCACCCTACCTCTCCCATTTAACCCCTTATATTGCAGTGCACAATCTCTGTTTTTAATAGATTATTTCCTTCCTAGTTCTTCAACATTCATTGGTTATCTTTCCTATTCACAAAATCATTCTCATCTCCTTGACTTATTTTCCTACTTCTACTTTCCTTCCAACAATCTCTAAGGTTTTTGCTAGAGTAACCTGAATAAATTAACAGCATACTGCTCTACACTTCATCTCCAAATCAAGTCAAAGCTACTTATGTATACACATTATGATCAACCTTGATCTCTTTAATTCAGATCCTTGATTTCATAATGAGCATGTTGTACCCTGATGTCATTCCATCCCTGAAAGAACTGAATGAAGTAATTTCTCTTATAAGTCTACCAACAAAACCCATTCATCATCCATTAGGTTTGACACCACAAATTGAACAAGCTAAGCTTATTCCCCGATTTCATTCACCATACTCACCCTCACATAGCTTAAGTTCTGACATGGAAACAATAAACTTAGGTAATGGAACTTTTACCTTTAAAGAATCTGAAAGTTCTTCCCATGACTTGATCTGATCTGCAGTATCTTGTTTCAGACTTGAAAGAAATTTTATTTTGGTATCCCGGACCTGATTTGGAAGAAAGATATCAGCATTTAGAGAATTCATGCAGCCTCATCAGCCTCCATCATACATTCCTATGACAATGCCCACACCATGTAGCAACTGAAGATGCAAATACCTCCTCTTCCAAAAGCTCAGAGACACTTTTGACGCAAGGAGAAGTAAATTTTGCTTTGTCATCATCTAACTGTAAAGTGCATAAAGAAACAAGAAATATCATTATTAGTCCAAGGCTAGCAATTCGCATTTTCATAGATATTTAACTCAACAAGAAAAAATGCCCAACCACGTAAGATTAATGGCATAGAAGCTTTCTCTTCTCTTGCCTCAACAATATAAATTTTATTGAAATTTCAGAAAAGAAAAGAAATCTGGACCTTTGTTGGCGGAAATAAATATTTAATCTTATAGGTTATAGGACGATCCTGCGGCCGGTTTCCTCCTTTAGTGACAGTTGATGGCTTTCCATAAGATATTTCTCCTAGTAACACAGATCCGTGGGAACAGTTCTACAAGATATCCACTAATATGTCAAATAAACAGAAATAATCCGCTTCACAGGGACTTTAACGCAAATTTGAGAAAAAGAAAGACCTTTGGAAGTTGGTCTTTAGATGGAGGGCCCACAAAAAACGCTTCTGATTTCCTAGATAGCAAAACCAAAGTAGAATAATCACCAACAGGCAGAACAGAAAAAAATAAGCTTTTCAGTAACTTACCCTGGGACTAAAATTGAGGACTTAAATCCACCATCTCCAATTATTGGTCCATCTGGCTGAGAGAAGAACCTCAACCGAATGGCCTCCTGCATGTAATTTAGGCCAAACTGTAACTTTAAAAAATGAGCAGATAAAAAGATGGGGTGAAGGCAATTCAGGCCAAACTGTAACTTAATAAAATGAGCAGATAAAAAGATGGGGTGAAGGACAAAAAGAAGATGGGAGCAGCAAAAATGGGAAACAAAATAGATCATTATCAAAAAAGGCTGGCATCAAGTCATGGCTGAGAAAATCCAAAAAATACACGGAACAGAATAAATGGAACATAGCTTCCTGCTTCTGAATTTACCTTATCCTCTAGCTTTCTTTCAATGAACAATATTAAGTGTTTCATCTTCTCCAAGTATTGTACATTATCATGCCTGCACAAGGAACAATATTAAATATGGAAGAGTAGTTCCCTTAACTGTCATATCAGAAAGAAACATTTTACAATGATTTTTGTAGCAAGATCTCCACTGTTGCAATTATTATACATGTACTATTTGTAGGTTTTCAAAGAATATTTCATGCTTCCATGTGGATTTTTACAGCATATAGATAGATTGCTTTCACAATCAAATTGATTAAACAAAACCCACTAAAAACAAAATAACCTTTCAAACCCAAAGAGAGGAAAATGAGCTGAAACTTTGATACAATTGTAAAAGTATACCTTTTCAAATAATTCCATCGGCATTATTGAAGATAAGATCAACTTCAAGTCATGGTCTTATGCTTATTTGAGTTCAATCTTATGTTTGTTATGAAATTGGAAGGAGGTTACAAGCTTTTAGTAAGTTCATTTCATATTCAAATTTCTAAAGTAATCACACATGGTCTATAAATGAGATGATAGTAATCAAACTGATTACCTAAGCTTCCATTTTTTTTAAAAATTCAGCATGGCATCGGAGCCACCTCACTCAAGCATCAGCGACTAATGTTGAGGGACTATTCAAGTCGGGAGGGACTCATGATCTGATTGTTCCCCTCCCTCTCCCCATTGTCGTTTTCTACTGTTTTGTCTTACTGACAAAGAACGTAGCATGCAAATCTTCTCGATTCTTGCTGCTACCTCCTTATATTTTATTTAACTACCCATCCTCATCAGATTTTATATTGGAAAGGCCACGGAAACACACTTTTAATCTCTAAATAGCTCCTACTGTCATTTACACTGTTACAAATTTGTTTTTGTTTGAATGATTTCTATGTGTTGAATTTAAATTACTGCTGTTAGCTGGCTCCTGGATATAAGCTAGTGTTATCAGTTTAGTTCTTATAAAAATTTAAAACCGTAGCAATTTTTAAAGCGTCTAATTTTTAAGAATAAAAGTGTAGGCAAATGTATTGATTGCCTACTTAATCAAACTGATTAACTAAGCTTCCACTTTTTTCAATAATTTCAACTGGTAACATGAGATAATTGTTGAAATTATATAACAATAAATGAAAATACATCATTTCATTAGCATGAATAATAAATGATTCACACCTAATGTAAAATTGTACTGTATAGTCCCCTTTAGGAAGCTTCACAAGCTTTGGATACACGTCACCCATTCCATACACACGCTGGAGAAAAGTATCAGAGATACCATTCTTAGAAAAGTTAAAGATTGCAAAAATAGAAAGAGAGAGAGAGAGAGTAAAAGTAAAACAAATAGAATATCATTAAGGCACAAACCTTGTTTGTATCAGAAATGACATAAAATTGGGACTCAAATTTATTATCATATATTCGGTCATTTAGTAGAGGCACATGTGGTACTACTTCTGCACTATCTGCCAATTTAAATTTATACCTGAAAAAAAAATGTCACATGGCACCAAAAATTGTAATTTTGGCAATAAATGAGCATCTAAAAAATTTGATGCAAATATAACAGAATAAAATCTACGTTAATGTCAGTGCAAGAATTTGCTTTCCAGAGAACAATCTGTCTCGGTCTGCAGAGAGTGAAACAAGTTTGGAATCAACTGGGCTGTATGGTGTACATATCTGTCAAAGTGAAATAAACAGGTTGAGAAGGAGTAAATGCAAAGAATTAAAATTTTAACTCTGTAAATACCTAGAAGACAATGGGGGCCATAGTTTACCTTGTTTAAAACAGCAATCGGTATCAGCTTTTCTGTTGTAGATAGAGCTTTGGCATTAATCCTTATTGGAGCTTCACTCCCGTCAAGAAGTATTTCTTCCTCATTGATATTTATCCCATGAAAGTTCAACTGAGATACAGGAAAATTTTGGACTACCAATAATTAAAATTTTGACAAAGTACAAAACGACAATGTGTATATTTTTTAGAAAATTATTTCTGAGATTATGCTAAGAATATATTTACTTAATATTTCTAAGGGCAGTTGATAGTGATAGACGTGAGAAACAACAGCATACTTGAAACGTGCAAAACAACACGAGGCACCAGAAAGGCCCATCAGTCAAGGATATCAATTCAAAGTCATATGA
>JAVDBV010048354.1:0-24775 GCA_032619315.1 Piper longum | reverse complement strand
GGCTGCATCTCGGTGGGCGGCCGGTCGCCGGAGTTGGGGCCGGAGCGGAGCGGCGAGTAGGCGGAGTCGCCGGGGGTCCTCTGCACCCGGCACCGGACCGCGGTGAGGCGGCTGGCGACGCGGGCGGCGTGGGCCAGGAGCGGCGCCTCGCGGCCAACGGCGCGGGAGAAGCCGCTGGCGGTGGAGGCGGCGAGGTAGAGGGAGCGGGCCGGGGGGCCGAGGGGGAGCAGGAGGCGGCGGGCGGCCGTAGTGCGTCCGGCGACGGCGGCGGCGATGGTGCGGGCGACGGTGGCCATGACGGGGATAAGGGTTTGGGGGAGGGTTTTACTGTATTTGAAAGGGGGATTGACCATGGCATTTTTCGGGAGGAGATTATGTGCTCCAAAAAATCTACTAATTTGCTTTTAAAACAAATAGGTGTGTAAGCGAGTCGAGCCGAACCGAGTAGGGGTGTACTTGAGTTTGACTCGTTATAAAATGAGTCGAGCCGTACTTTAATGTAAATGAGCCGAACTTTAATATAAACGAGCCGAGTCGAGCCTGTCCAAAATTTATAGTGTTTGGGCTTGGTTCGAGCCGAGTTTGAGCCGAATTCAAGTCAAATTCTAGCCAAACTCGAACCTAGCGAATGCTTATGTGCTCAACTTATATAAGATCAAAAAAAATTTTGAACACTATATAAGTTCAATATGACCTTAATAATGTTTACGAAACTAGCCGAGCCAAACATTTTTTCGAGTTTGAACACATCGAGTTCGAGTTTCGAGCCGAATCAAGCCGAATACTCCTTTGTTCTGTTCGTTGTTCAACGAGCTTATCTATTTCGAACCGAGTATTTTTTCGAACACAAAATTAACGAGCACGAGTACGAGCCGAGCCAAGCCGAGCGCAAAAAGCTCCCGAGCAGGCTTGGTTGTTTACACCCCTAAAAATAAATCTACTAATTTGCTTTTAAAATAAATCTACTAATTTGCTTTTAAAATAAATCTAGTAATTTATTTATTTTAAAAAAAATAATAATAATAATTACTTGTATGTAACGCCGCTCCTAATTTTGAATTTAAGACCTGATGTGATTTATAAGGTCATGGTAAATATAATAACTTAAATTAAATTGCACTTCATTATTCCCCTATATTAATTCATCTTCGACCACCTTCAAAAGTACATGTACAGATAAAATTAGGCTTTTTTATTATTTTTAGGAGACGTGAGAAGGTGTGGAAGGATGGTTAAGAGTATAATATTTAAAAGAAATACGATTTTTGAGTCACATGACTATTTTTAAAATCTATTATTTACTTTTATAAAAAAAAAAAATCACTTCCATCAACTCTAAATTAGAGTTTAGGACCTTACTCCTTAGAGGTAATGAAAGTTTCAAGTCAATAAGAAAATGGCTTGACAATTACAGTAGTTCAGAATAAATAATTGTTCCTCCGCAGAGTATAGAATGAGGGTTGTTCATTTAGATTCGTGTGATATTGGAGATCATGCAAGTTACCTACGAAACAACAATCGTAAAGATAGAAAATAAAATAACAAACGGGTCCAAGCAGTCGGTGCAACGCTGGTGTTCCGGCCTCCGGCTACGGCGATGGTGGCTGTGGAGGTTCTCAGAGACCACCCAGATCGATGGCCCATGGTGAGAGGCGGCGAGTGGTGGTGGTCTGGTGGTCGAAAAGGTGGCCGTACGGGGAGGGGATCGTCGGAAAGTCTCCCGGCGATAGGGGTATCGCTGAGACGTTGGAGGATTTTTGGCGACGGCGAGTGTGGACGGAGACAGTACTGGGTTGAGACTTGTAGCTGAAAGTGAGGGCTTTCAATTGGACATTTCAGAGTGGCCGAAGGTGACGCCGGTAAGCTGGAAGGTTGCTCGATAACGGCGGCTTTGCTTTATCTTCCTTCTCCGGCCGGGACTTTGTGGCCAGATTCTGGCGACTTTAGGCTTTCACGGTGTCAGGGCAAGGCCTGGGCTTAAAGAAATAAACAAGGGCTTTACGGCGGTGGTCTTGGTCTGGTCTAGAACGGCCGGGGGTGGCTACAAAAGTCGCCGAAAATTGGCTCCAAAATCGCTGAAAACAGGGCTTCGACAGGAGCAGGAACGGAGAGGGGTCTCGGTCTTCACGACGGAGGTCTTGGACAGACACCGACCAGTCTTCTTCCTCCTCGGTGGAGACTTTGCTCCACCGGTCTTCAACTCCGGCCTCCTCCACGCTCGGGCTTCTTCTCCCCTCTTGTTCCGATTTTTTTCTGGAGGGTGTGGGGATGCTATATACAGAAGAGATGAGGGGAAGCGGATCTAGAACTAGCTTTGGTTAATCACAAGGGAGAAGTGGGAGTGGAAAGGAGACAGATTGAGTGGCATGTTACCTCCCACTCACCTCAACGTCCCAGCTTTCTCTTTTTTTTTCCTTTTTTTTTTAACAATGGACTTATACATGTACGTTAACTCGGCCCGTGTTTATTAATTTTATACTTAAAAAAATATATGACTCGAAATAGATAAATTTATTAAAAAATAAAAAAAGCTTGAATAAAAGAATATTCGACTCAATTTGGCTTAGAACTAGAATTCGATATATTTAAACTAAAAAAAAATTTTGGTTCGACTCGTCTCGTAAATATTATTGAGATCACATTGAACTTATATAATATTTTTTTAAAAAATTAATCTTATATAAATCAAGTCTAGAAACATTCTTTAAGTTTGAGCTTAACTAGAACTCAGCTCGAGCATGACTCGTACTCAACTCGAACTCGACTCGAACCAAATCAAAATAACATAAATTTTAGATAAACTCGATTCGGCTCGTTTATATTAAAGTTCAACTCGACTCATTTTACATCAAGTCAAATTCAAGTACACCCATATTCGGTTTAGCTCGAGTTGTTTCCACCCCTAAATACACCCCATGGCACCACCCAAAATATGTACAATGAAAACATTACATTATTATTTAAATAGTGTCTATTTTTTTAATCCTTAAAATATATATTTATATTTTTAAAAAAATATTAGGACATGCAACCGTTGATTTAGACTTCAGACCTTACATAATTATTATGGTTGACGATGATAAGCAAAACTTTTCGTCCAATGATTGATGTATCAAATCTCAAACACCATGATTCGACCCACATAATAAATTAATTCATAACCAAAATGAAACCACTTAAAAGGTGTTCAAAAAATGAAACCCGATAAAAATTAATATAAATACAACACCAAATCCATATAAAACACTTTTTATTTAGACCATCTAAATATAATATACAAGATGAGTAAAATTTATAAAAGACTAAATTTCAGAAAAAAAATCTTATAAAATCACCTTTTATAAATAAAACAATGAAAAAATTCCGCACAAGGGCCCCTCGGTCGTCCCATGAACCAATTTATCTATCTCTAAGCGAAGATTAATCCTCCGGGCAAACATCCGGCGCCGGAATAATACGATGACAAAAAAGAAATCAAACACTTTCATTGCTAAATTCAATTATAAACATTAAAAAAAATTCACTATGACACCGTACCAAAAACAGAAGACAAGACAAGAGGTTAAATTAAGCCAACAATAATATGACATGTCGAAAAATTTTCAATAAAAACGTTTTTTAAAAAAAGATTTTGTTTAATTTGCTAATAATTTCCTCTTATTTTAAATTAAGATGGGAGGCTGAGGACAACAATTGACCTGCAATTTCTAAACGCAGAATAGGAACTGCTAAAGCATCATGCACAATGCACACTACATAAAAGATAAATATAAAAATAAAAGTTTTGACTAATTATAATAAGCATCACGTAAATAATAAGCATCACGTAACAATTCTTAAGAGGCATTAAGAGCGACAACCAGAGCAAATGGGCCTAAGTTTTCCGAGCCTCCGGCCCAAGAATGGCATTGACGATGGAGGTGGCGATCAGCACCGCCGCCGCCTCGGCCACGGCCACCGCCCCGGCCTGCGCGACCTGGCTAGCAGCGATGGCTGCCTCGACCTCCGTCTCCGCCGCGGCCACCTCCTTCTCCGCCGTCTCGATCTCCTTCTCCACCGCCGTCTCGCCCTCCTTTAGTAACTCTACCGCCGCCTCCTCCAGCTTCTCCACCTTTTTCCGCAGCCCGAACAGGGGAATGTCCGCGGCCGACGCCGGCACGGCGATCCCAGCCGGCGCCGCCGACGCTGTCAGCAGGAGCAGCCATTCACGCCGCCCGTGGAGGGCCTTTGGAGGAGGACTGATACGGCGAATGGCACGGGGGACGCATCGCGGCGGGGTCGGAGATGGGAGGAGAGGGGAAGGGGCGGTGGAGGCCATGGATATGAGTGGCCTTGAGTGGAGCTGCCCCCCACTATTCAAAGGGATGACGATGAGGGTGTTGAATGACTAAATTAGCCTTCAGTGTAGAGGTTAATTGTAACTATCATTATAGATATTTTAACATTGTTTTGCATTAACTTTTTTTTTTGTAAAAGCATAACAATTTTACTTCAATCAATATATATTGTAGACCTATGTTTTTAAGAGGATATGAAAAAAATATATTAATTTTGAACATAACGTACCTTTTTTTTTTACTATTCATTCGAGGCGAACCTCTTACACACCTGATTAGTAGCCACGTACTCTAATCCTCTAAATTACGTGGTCGGGTAAATAATTTTTCAATTTTTGACCTATAAATTATATTTATATTCAACAATCAATTAAAAATCAATACATTATCTTACAAAAAATACTGTAAATCCTATTCCCTCTCTAAGATCTCAACAAATAAAATATATTAACTATTGTAGATTTATGTTTGGATATGAAAATTGAAATCAATTTTGAGTATGATAATAAATATTTTATTTAAAAGTATTAGAGCTTTTTGCCTCTTTATGTCCCTTGACCCATCGCACACATCTACCACAGTACCCAACTAACAAGTTATTACAATATCTCATATGGATCTCAATTTGTTATAAATAATATTTTTATATAATCTCAAATTTTACTTTTCAAAACTACCATGAAAAATTACCATGATACCTAATGAGTTATAATTTTTTTCATTTAATCTCAAAATTTTATAGAAAAAAAATATTATAAAAAACATAATTTGATAAAAGGAAAAAATAATGTGAATTACACCTCATATAGCTTATATGAGTTATATATTTAATTTGAACATTTTAGTTGGCCACACAACATAATATTTATATATATTAAAAGTAGAGTGCATCATGAAGAGATTGATAAAATTTTATCTTTTTTTATATTATTATGATTTATTTTTAGATTTTTAAAAGATGTACTAATTAATAGATATTTTGAAATTAATTTTTTATACAATTATTTTGATAATTAATATGAATAGGTTAAAATATTAGATTGAATTGAAAATTTAAAAGTTTTCTTATTATTTATTTTTTATTTACCTATATGAATTTTGATTAATGAGATCAACTAAATTGTTTTATATAAAAGGTGTAATTCATATAAGATACATGAGATGTAGCTCATGTATATGATGAGGCTTTTTATAAAATGATAAAGAGCATAGCTGCTGTGCAAAGTAGAAATTAATGAGCTAAATCACGACTTAGCCCAAAGTGTAAGTTAATGAGTTATATCATTTATTTAAAATTGGTTAACCAAAATAAAGATATATAATTTATTCATACTTATAAATATGATCATATCCTAACAAATATTAGATGTAAGACTAAATTAAAGGATCTCATAAATCACGACTTTAGCTCATAACTGACAGCATAGCCAATATCTTTAGTCTAGCTCGCTATTAACATAGAACAAAGAGGTTTTAATATCATTTCTAACAACTCAACCCAAAGTGTAAATTAATGGGCTAAGATATTTTTCAAAATAATTAATTAAATTAAAGATATATAGTTCATTATCATTTATAAATATGATCTTATCTTAATAAATATTAGATGTTGGACTAAATTGAGCAATCTCACAATAAATAGTGTGGTCTTTATGAATGAAAAAATCTCCTTCGGTTACTTGTTTCGTAACTATTAATGCAAAATAATAAGGAATGAATATCAAAATATATTGTTCTCGAGTCCTTGACTTCTTGTTGTGATCAAAATGAATTATCCTCAATCTAAATTTGGTCCAACCTGATTAGTTTGAGTTAAACATATAAAAAATTTAGATAGGTGGTTGTTTCCTCAATAATTCTAAGCTTCTAATTCCACCTAAGCCCTAGTAAATATAATAAATAAAAATTAAAAAAATTAATGTGAGATACACTTCATATAACTTGTTTGATCTACACATCCAATTTGAACATTCTTAGTGGGTCTCATAAATAATATTTATATATATTAAATATAAAATAGATAAGTAGGAGGTTAATAAAATTTAATCTTTTTGACATCATTATGACATATTTTTAAATATTTTAAAAATATACTAGTTAATATATATTTAAAATACACTATAAATCTAATGAGGAAAGTGTGGTGGTGGCAAAAAATTTTCCACGATTTTAAGCATAGACAAAAATAAAAAAATTAATATATAAATATCGATAAATATAAAAATATTATTAGATTCTTTCCCTACGATTTCAATAAGAGTAGAGAAAAGGTAGCAAAGTGTGGTGATGAGTGAAACTTTTATCCAGGGTTTTTTTAAGGCATGGAGGAAAGACTTTTTATTTTGTAGAGTGGATAACTCCTTAGCGACAGATTTTGTGATTGTCTTCTTGAGCCAAATAAATAAATTATTAAAACATATTATTAGTTTTAATTTAATTAAATCAATACTTTAAAGTAGTAAAAATTATATATTAAATAATTTTATGTGCCAATGAGATCAATACACATTAATTTTATATAATTTATTGTTTATTAAATTAAATATATATATATATAATTAATCGCAAATCAGCTTGGAATCGACTCGGGTTAGACTCCTGTGACCTGCCAAGTTAAATCAGAGCCCTAAATTTTTAAACTATGGCTGCTTGGCATGGTCAAAAATCTTGGGGCATTTGACAACAATGTTGAAGGGTAGATGTGCTCCTGGGAAACTTGACTGGTAAAACTAAAATTATCATGAACAATTAGATAAAAAATGGATAATCTTAGAAAGACAACGAATTAGGTAAATAATAGTCTTAATCAATCGTCTATAGTGGCAACATTCTTGGTAATGTTAGTAAATGGTAAAAGCTCATATAATATTTGACCCTCAATAGTACCATAGCTTTGTGGAGAAGCTTTTAGATCAAAGAAAGGGCATTTCATGGCTCACTGTTTTATTCCCACTGTGGTGCAAGCGACTTCTCAACAAATCTTCCTCTTTCAAGAATACAAGTCTCTCTGTATTCTTAATGTTTAGGTAGTCTTGAACCTTTCTGATAATATATCACATCTTTGGCCCAGAAAAATAAAAAGTTAGCTATCAGTATTTCCATAATTATGTGGTTATAAAAGCTTATTGGTTCACATAAACCACTGTTCACCAATATTGTGTATGTCAGTTAATGCCTAATATAATTTTTTTTATTTACAATATTATTCAATTGTCTATGGATTGATTAAGTTAGCTTGACATAGTTCAATTTGGCTAAAAGTTCGACTTAATTATTGCTTGATTATTTGAAGCTCATCTTAGCCATCTGAAATGGGCCACTTGGGGCTAGCTTTGTACTCATTTGAGTCGAAATTTGATATTTTTTAAAGAATTTTAGATTTTAGGCTTTTAATATCAATTTGATGTATATAAGAGTATGACTTAAAATTAATATTCTAAATAAAAATTATAAATTTTAATATATATTTTATGGACATGAAAAATTAAGTTGCATGAATAATTTCTCATATTTTTTATTAGAGTACAATTTTTAATTCCTCCTTTTGTAATAAGAGTAGATGACATTTTTATGACTACAAAATATCATAAAATAATCATAATATAATACAAACAGCTGCTTGTTGACAAACCCTCCATTTCCCCTAATTTCTTGATTCAGTAGCCTATTAATTATAGCTTCTATTGATAAAAAAAAAATTCTACTAATAAGGATATCTACATTCCATGCACAGATAACCACTGTCACTATGGAAATCTTGCATTTCTGAGAACACATTTTACAATATTTTGCCTACAATTCGTTTATATAAGCCCCTCCAATTAAAACAGTATCATCAAACTTCTGATATCTTGATCAGCTACACAACTAACTACCCAAGTAATTTTGATCATCACCATGCCCATCTCAGTTCTAATACCTCCCAATACTTTCTCATCTACCAATGCCAACCCTTTCAAAAGCAGCACCAACAAGAAATACCCATCAGCCAGAATTCACTGCACAAGCTCAAACAATGAAAGAATCCAAAAACCCAACAAAGATCATCATGAAGCCCCAAGAACACTGAACGTAGAGAGGAGAGATCTTTTGTTAGGGCTCGGTGGTGGCCTTTGTGGTGCAGTAATGGACTTGGCCGTCAGGAACAAGGCGGTGGCCACGCCGGTAGCGCCACCGGACATCGAAGACTGCGGGCCGGCCGACTTGCCCCCCACCGCCCGGCCAGTGGATTGCTGCCCGCCATACAGCATGGAGATTTTCGATTACAAGCCCTGCGACAAAGGCGCCGCCGGGCACCTTCGTAGGCGCCGGCCGGCCCATCTGGTCGACCACGAGTACGTCGACAAGTACGCGGCGGCGGTGGGGCTGATGAAGCAGCTCCCTCCCTCCGATCCCCGGAGCTTCATGCAGCAGGCTAACGTCCATTGCGCCTACTGTGATGCTGCCTATGACCAGGTTGCTATAGATTATAGTTATTTTATACAATATAACAATACACTTCTCTAAAATAATTCTTTTGAAATATATATATTTTAATTTCACTAACTATTTTTTCAACATGACTAAATTAAATTGATCTAATAAGCTTAAAGTTATTAGACTATGAAAAATTATTCTGTGTAAATATCTATTTTTTTAATTTGTAACTTATGAACGATTAAATTGAAAATATGAAAAATTGAAGGGATACAAGTGGTTATGGTCCCTAAATCCATTTTACATGGCTTTGACATCTTATCATCACACAACAAAAGAGAGAGTCAACCTTGTACCAAGTCATGGCTAAAAGGCTCAAAGAATTAAGCTTGTTTTAAAAGATTTAAGTATGTTTTCGCTGTAAATTTTATTTTTACCATAGCTAAATATGAAGATTAGGTATATTTTGGTGATAGTTTTGATCTGTAAAATTTGTTTCAATTTAAGTTTTCAAAGTCTAATAACTGCTAATTATGTGTATTATTGGTAAGTAGGGCATCCGACTATTTAAAATTTTACCGTAATTTATAAATTGAAGGAGAAAAAGAAGAAATATTAATTTGGTTGTGGCTTTGCCAAAGTGTCTAGCTACTTGGCCAAGATAGTACTACTACTATACTCCTTTACTAGTTTACCATGCTAAGATCGACTAGTTACAATGCTGAATGCTAAGATCAGTTGGTTAAACGTTGAGTGGCAGGTGGGATTTCTGGTGGAAATCCCAATCCACAACTCATGGCTTTTCTTCCCTTGGCACCGCTGGTACTTATACTTCCATGAACGCATCCTCGGGAAGCTCATCGGAGACGACACCTTCGCCCTCCCCTTCTGGAACTGGGACTCCCCACAAGGAATGCCCATGCCCACCATGTACACAACTCGCTTCGAGCTCTACGATCCCCTCCGCGACCCACTTCACCAACCTCCGGCCATCGTCGACTTCAACTACGATCTTGTAGACAGCAACATTTCCAGAGAGCAACTGGTTTCCATGAATTTGAACGTTATGTACCGGCAACTTGTGTGGAACAAGACCCCTACTCTCTTTCTCGGTGCACCGTACCGGGCTGGTGATGATCCCAACCCAGGACCTGGGTCGCTAGAGAACCAACCCCATAACCCGGTCCATCTATGGGTGGGGGATCGGAAGCAGCCCAATTTGGAGGACATGGGCGACTTCTATTCCGCGGGGAGGGATCCAATCTTCTTCGCCCACCATGCAAATGTTGATCGGCTATGGAAGGTGTGGAAGAGCTTGGGAGGGAGAAACCGGAGGGATTTCACCGACCCGGATTGGTTGAATGCCGGTTTCCTCTTCTATGATGAAAATGCAAGGCTTGTTCGGGTCAAGGTGTCTGAGTGCTTGGACACGAAGGATCTGGGTTACGTGTATGAAGATGTTGGTGCACCATGGCTCAATGCTAGGCCCAAGCCTGATAAGAGGAGGCCTGACCAAAGCAAGTTTGAAGAGTTTGGAGATGAACCCAGAACGTTGGGGTCGATTATAAGGGCTAAGGTAAAGAGGGAGGTGAGGTCTAGGAGCAAGAAGGAGAAGGAGAGGGAGGAGGAGGTGCTGGTAATTGAAGGGATTCAGACCAGGAGAGACATATTTGTGAAGTTTGATGTTTATGTCAATGTGGGTAATGGCGAAATTGACATGGGACCTGATGTTGCTAATTTGGTTGGGAGTTTTGTGAATGTACCACATCACCCTAGAGCAGATCGAGAAGAGGCTGCCAATCTGAGGACTCGCCAGAGGTTTGTTCTTACTGATCTGCTAGATGAGCTTGGGGTTGATGGAGATGAGGAGACACTTGTGAGCATTGTTCCGAGTGTTAATGGGGAGCAGATCTCCATTGAAGGTGTCAAAATAGAGCTCACCAGCAACTAAGTGGCTTCTACAAATATTAGTAATCTGTAAAAGGGTTGCACAATTACAGCATATAATAATCACTCGTGATAGTTTGGGCTATGTTGTGCACAGGTTTATTGTGCTCATGACTGTTAAATTAGAGATCTTGCGACACTTCGCTCTATTGTTTGGCTTTCAAATGGAGATTTTATATTAGTTGAATCAAATTTGCTAAGAGCACAACTGTACTCTTGACTAAGTACTGCATAATATTTTTAGTTATTTTTATAATAAAATTAAAATTATTTATAAAGGTTTTATATAGTTATCGTATTCTAGAAACAAATATTACATTAAAATAATTTTGTATTTTGTTTAAAATAATTTTTTCTTTCCTTCTTGTAACATCGTATTTGTTTAAAAAAATTATAATTTAATTTTTGTGTCGGAAATCGTTATAATTTGATTTGAACATTTTTTAAAAAAAAGTGATGTGAATAAAGTTTGATAGTAGAACTTGTTTCAGTTTTTCTATCAGGATTTGAGAAAAAAAATGGAATGTTTGATTTTGTAGATTTTTTTAGTGACTAGTTTTTTTATAACAATATATATAACAAGCCAAAGAAATATGCATTAAGAATATAGAAAATCAGTTTCAAAACAAATTCCTGTATTATTTTTAAATAATAATAATGAGTATTTATTTAATTTTATTAAATATATAATTGGATTCAAATATTAAAATTAATTTTAATAATTAAAATTTTTTCTAATTAAATAGACATTATTTTTTAAATATTTTTATTTGAATAGAATTGCGCTCTAAAATTTTTTCTTAATAACAAAAAGAAATATGTAAACAAATGAATGAATAAAGAAATAAAAACCTGTGAAAATATAAATTTAATATGTATTAAATTTTAAAATTAGTTTTAAAATTCTTAATTTGGGTATAATTATACTCCATTACTTTCCTATAAAAAATAATAACAATAATTTTAAATTAAACAAGTACTGATGAACACATAAACTTGTTACAGGCAAGAATAAACTAAGATACAAAAAAACTGAAACACAATGTACGGGTATAAAACATTTCTTTAATATTAGGAGGTATTGATTAGTTAAGGGTGAAGAAATCGCCTTTTCTCCCTCCAATCCACAATCATATATAAATTTTAGGTTTCAATGACAATCATATTAAGAATCATAAACAAAATTTTCAAAAACATTATCATATTATTATATTAAAAACCATAACATATACCATGCAGTCTTTTCAGTTGCCAAAACACCAAACCCAAAATTAATTTACAATGTTGGTACTATCTGAATTATTAATAGTCTGATCGAGGATGAACATTCAATCCTAGTTGAACTAAACGTTTACAGATTATACTGTTGAATCTTATCCCTCAATAATCAATCATACTTAGTACTTACTCAAATAAAGAGTCCAATTTAAATTTAATTAAATTGCTTAATAATATAACTACTAATTTCTTCTAATAAATTATATCTAGTGATATTCGTTTATAAAATCACAAACTTCACAACTAAATACGTAAACATAGCTCTACAATGGCTAGGCTCTGTTTTCTAACCAAGAAAATCCTCGGTTCAAATTTTAAGGCACTACGGTGAGTGTTAGAACTTCTACAACAAAACCTAACCTAAAAAAAAAATGAAGCATATATGGCGTACTCTTTTTTTAATCCCCAAGGCAAATATGAAGAAAACAATATATCCTGGTTCACATAAAAAGTGAGCTACCGAGTAGCTAAATTTCAATAATAACTTCCATAGTATGATGCTTGTGAGGATGAAGGTGGTTGCTGCTGAGCGGGAAAAGCTGGAGCAGACTGGGAGGGATAAACTTGCTGTAAAATTGACAAAACAAGAAACATGAAATGAGCTGACATCAAGAAGTGCTATAATAGTACTTCGGGCTGATCATTTGGTCGGTTAAGGTAAAACCAAATTGAACCATGAACCAAATTGAAGAAATTTGGTTAAGCAAACCACAAACCAAATAATAAATTAATAATCAAACCGACCGAACCAAACTAATTGAATTTGGTTTAGTTTTAACCAAACTAATCAAAATAATAAATAATACTTTTTGTCATTAATAGAATTCATTCTTTAATGTTCACTTTAATTATTCTCAAGTTTAATGTATAAAATAAAAAATTATTAGTACATATTTAGGGATAATTACAAACTTATTGTGAAAAGCTGCACAAATAATATTCTAATTTGAGATATTGCATAATAGGTAAACAATATATAATATATTAAACTCTTATCTTAATAAATAAATTATTTTTAGTAAATTGAACCAAACTAATAATTTTATAAACCTTTAATATATATTATGATGAAAGAAAGTGAAGAAACTGATGTGAATGAGATTTTTTTCATTTATTGGTTAATTTGGTTTAATCGGTTTCGACTGAAAACCAACCAAATTAAGTTTGGTTGATTTTCAGTTTCTCAATCAAACTACAACTAAACCAAACTAGTACCAAACCAAACTACCTTAATGAGTTTGGTTCAGCATGGTTTGGTCGGCTAGACCAAACCACACTCACCCCTGGTTCTAGTGAAATATGAAGATAGAACCACATTTAATTTAGTCTATCTCCAAACAAATATTCACTGCATCAACTATCTTCCATAGGCTTTTTAAAAGCTAGCCATGAAACTCTCGATGTTGGATCTTTTTAAGAAATATTTAGACAAGTTGTTAAACCATTTGAAATTTACGTGATATTAAAGCCAAAGGACTTGATTTCAATCCCGTTGGCAAAACTTGGCCAAAAAAATATTGATTTATAATATTATGTTCAATGGACTATTTGCCCCGTGTTTAAAGCTTTAAAAATCTGTTTGCACGTGAAAGAGTGTTACAATAAATATTTAATGGTTCCTAATCCAACCAATTAGAGTTTTGGAATACGTGGTTAGACCATCTAAAATTTACAAATCTTATGTCCAACAAAATGGTGATCAACTTTGAACAAAAAAAATTGAACGCAATCATGAAGTTGCGTTCACTAATCCACTGAGGTAGAGTTCTAGAAATACCTAAACAATATAAAATATTAAGAAGTCTAAAGTGAATAACTACCATTCACCATGCATCCATAAGACAAGCTTCCCGTTTCTTATGCAAGGGAACCGTCATATTTACATCTTAGCAGTCTATATTTTTATAATTTGCAAAAAGTGAGATTAACAATACATGACTAATGCACTAAAGCTTTCTGGGAATAGGAATCCATTTGCAATAGAACGCAAGTATTCATAAGTGTTGTCTTTCTTCCTATGGATTTATTATTCAGACAAGAATATTAGAAACAAAAGATACACAAACCATGCAGATATACCTGTGAAGGATATGTTGACGGATAGGAACCATAAGCACCAGTTTGAGGTGCAGCTGCAGGAACTTGTGGATTTGTATATCCAGTATAGCCACCATAGGCTGCCTGAAAGCAGAAGTCGAAGCAACAAAAAAGAATAAATCATCTAGATTGCAAATGATCACATTAGGTAAGCATGATCACATTCTACCACCTTAAATCTCATGTACTCAAAATTTATATGCCCTACATAATCAGCCATCAATTGCAAGGTTCTTATTGTCTTGAACCCACATGAAAGTTAAATTCATGCTGCGCAGGTACAAGACAATTTAGATATGACATGAAAATTCCGCAAAAAAAATTATTAAATTGAAAATAAATGCAGCAACCATTCAGGGCAGAAATCAAGCAATGCCTATTTATTTAAAAAACAACCATACAATTTTTTTCCCAGAGAGGTATAATAGACATAAATAATTTCAAAAAGATACTTGCATCCAAAAACCAAGAAAAAAAATCAGTTAAGGAAAATTATGACAAACAAGAAGATAGACTTCAAACATTTCTAGATACGTAATTTTTCAGCCTACCATGAAATATAACCAAGTCAGGTTAATCAAATTCACATTGGTAGGTTCAATCGCACAAAGTGTAAGTAGATAAAAAATCAAAAAATCACACTCCAAGGACGCCCATTCCAGATTAATATGATGAACTTTTCAATATTTTCTCAAATTAATATGGCGAACTTAGAGAAACAGGTAAATAGTCTACAGTGGCAAAAACCACCATGAGACAAACTATTGCTAGCTCAACATACTAGTAATTATAAATAAGCAAGTATATATGCTGAAAATAGATAAACCATCTTAGAAGTTTTTAATAATTTCCTCCTTGGTATGTTTCTGATCATTCAATGACCAATTTGTCAATCAAAATTAACCATATTTTTCACCATTTTTCTTATACGATGAATAAGCTCTTCACTTTTATCTCATTATTTTTATGAATATATGAAATCCACGTAAAAAAAAGAAATAATTAGATAGTGAAAGAGAGAAGAAAATGAAGGTTGTGAAAAAGAAAAAAGAGGAGCAATCAATTAACAATTCAAATATCTCATGCTGCTAAGTGCTAATACCATTATGATTACGACAAAAGAGAAATAAACAATAACAAGCATAAAATCGATTATGCACATGAAAACAGGGAATGTACAACAAATTCTGATCACTCACTTGTTGATTGTAACCAGCACTCCAATTTTGTCCTGGAGCTTGAGGTAGTTGCCAAGCTTGGGTCTGTGCGACAGAAGCTGAAGTCCACTGACTTTGCAAATATGGGTAAGCACCGGCCACTGATTGAGTCGAAGAAGGAACATCAGTAGAGGTCCTTGCCAACTTTGTCCTATCTGAAGATAAAAAGTCCTCAGCACTTCTCTTTTTAGATCCCAATGTAGTTTTCTGTCGTAAAAAATGCTTTGCATGCCTGTTGTCGGCCTTCTTGATAGCATTGGTGTCGCCAAATAGATCTAGAAACTGAAATGAACCAAAGAAGTGATTTGTCAGTTCTATACACTGGCAACACAAGCTTTAAATTCAACAATAATTCCTAACATCAAACTGAAGAAATAAAAAATTATAATTAAAAATGTGTTAAGCAATTCACATACTTGTCAATCATCCCTAAAGAAACACGTTTTTATTCAAAAATAAAAAGTTCCACATAATATGATACATGTAATAGCTAGCAAAAAACAAAGACTACATAGAAATACAAAAGCTTAAAACCACTAGCAATTATCTAAAGCATGATCCCCTTTTTCTTTCCCTAAAAAACATCTTTTTTATGCATACTAAAATAAACTTTAAATACCATTAATTACTAAAGAAATGATAGTCCAAGCAGAAAAAATCATTCACAAAAAAAGATGCACACACACAACTGAAATTCCAAGGTAGATGATATATTGAATATTCTATACTGAGCCGACCCTACCATAAGCAGAAAACTGAATTTACTTTTCCTTTGCTTGGTTTTGGATGCTAATTTACACTCAACGAAATATAGACCAACAAGCCAGAAAAACAATAACAGGGGCTCCAAATTAACATGCTCAAGAATCAAATCTTAAAAAGAGAACTTTGAATTAAATTATTGATACTAGCAGTTTTAATACCTCCAAATAAATACTGGACAGCTCTTCTTTGTCAGTGGTCCTGGCACCATACAAATTCTCTGGTTCTGATGTTATGAATTTATCCACAATTGAATCTAGATAATCAATTCGTTTGGCAGAGGATTGAATTGACTCCAGATGGATAAGTGCCTGCGTAAAAAAATAAAAATAAAAAATAAATAAATAAAATCCATTAACTAACAAGGTACAGAAAAAGATCAAATGACACAGGTGAAGATGCTGCTCAACAAAAGAAGACGACAGACCTCCAATAATGGCTTTGATAGCTGAACATGCTCCAGGGATCCATCTAATACTTCTTTAGCCTTATCAACATCTCCAGCAACCTGAAACACAGAACCCAATAAATACAATAAAAAAACATCAGGTGCAAGACATAAAATGAATTTCACTGACAGTAAAGATGGTGAAAAAACCCCCAATATACAGATGCAACTGGATCCCGATTAAATCCAAAATTAGTTGAATGGAGTAATTTCTTCTTTTCAGTATTTCTCCACAAACTAAACTTACAGCAAAATCCTAAGCAACATACTGAAAAGAAACGATCAGAGGAGTAGTTGAGAGCACTTACCAAAGAAAGAAACCTAGAATACTGAATCAAAAGACTAGACAAAATCAAAGATCCTTCTTTTTGTCGCTCAATAGAGATAGCATCTTCATATACTAAGAAAGCCGCTTCCTTTTGCCCCTGCATAATAATTATTAAAAAAGAACATATTAGACAAGCTTCCCAATGAAAAATACATCAGGCTTAAGGTGTGATCTTACTATTCGAAATTCCATATTTGCATGCTTAATTATAGCTTCCAGCAAACCAGGAGACAATTCACTTTGAACAAGCTTATACTCGGCACGTGCACCCGAAATGTCACCACTTAGCTCCTTAAATCTGGCAGCAAAAAGATGAATATCCGGTTGTTTCTGAAATAACCATGCAGAACTGTTATTTCAATACGAAGTATCCCACATTTAACATTGGAAAGAACAAGGATCTATACCTTGGTAAAGACTTGAGTAGCACGGATAAGAGCATTTTCAGCAAGCTCCATACTGCCACATGCTTGCATGCACAAAACATATCGTATCCAGTACTCGGTATAATTAGCACAGGCAATCAAGCATCTCTCGTACAACTTTACAATCTGAGACAATATTCTATAAAATCAGTAATACTGTCGGTATTGAGCTAATAACTGTGAAAAACTCAAACACCAACGAAGAGATATGCACAAGAAATACTTAGTGTGGCTGATCAGGGAGGCCCCTCGACATGAAAGGAGGGACCCTCCTTTCCTGTCAGAGATAGATGGTTTAAGTAGATAACAAGATACCTGCATGTATGAGATTTGAATTTTAAAAAAATCACGCTAGACAGCGCATGAAGCTTGAATCTCCATCTATAAATGAGGAACTTGAAAAGTACTTAGCCTCACTGAGACCAAATGATGAGCTCTCAGTTCAATTTCCCGTTTTAAAAGTAGCTTCATCCAAGACTCTAGCCACAATAAGCATATGATGCACCCAAACATGACTAAAACCGTAAGTACATGAAAACTTCTCCAGTGGTGTTAAAACTGATTTAACAAAAATTTTGGGACTTTATAAGACAAAAGAACTGAACCAGGCAAACCAAATGAGAGAATATATTAAACATACCTTGTTCATATCATTTTCTCTCTCAACAAAATCGATGAAATTATGCCAATTCTCGAGCTGAATATCATCAAGGGGTCTTACATGGAAGTATGGCCTTCGAATTGCTGTTTCAAAGACTATGATCTTAGATTCATATTCTTTAGTTTTTGTATATATTTCTTCCCGTCTGGCCATGTACTTCTCCAACTCCTCCGCTTCAGTCAAAACTGGTTTTGCAGATGCTGGAATTGATTGGTCAAGTGAACTAGACTCAGTTTCTAATCCATCAGCCCCAGGAATTTCAATAGCAACAGATGCTACCATGGCTGTAACTTCCTCCGCAGTCTGAATTTCTGACAAAGGCCGGTGTGTTGCCAGCTCCTTGAAACTGTAAGTAGAAACATTTAGAAATGTTTAAAACGCTAAAATCTAGTCCAGTTAAATATTGCATTGTTACCTGTTGTAAAAGCGGTCAAGTTGTTGGATAGGATTTTCCAATATCCTTGAGTAAATCGAGGCTAGATTACTCCATTGTTGTTGTGAGTACTCATACTCGATGTATTTATCCCACAGAGGAGCAGACAAATAATCACTGCCAACATATGCCAATCCTCGTTCAAAGAGCCTACAACCCAATCATTTAGAAAAGAATGAGGTCATATGTCAAAATCATAAAAGATCAAGTGCATATTATTCAAGGTCAATTTTTTTTTTAAAGATAGCATTTGGCAAATAGAAACAGTTTGCGTGCTAATTAACTAGCATTACATACAATTGTTCAAAAATAAAGATCTAATTGTGCCTTCATCTGTCATATCATATAAGTGGTAATATCTGAAACTGTATGATCGTACTACCTTCTAACTGTATCCTGATCATCATATGTCAATATAGCAAAGGTACAATAATGTAACCACATGTCGACAGAATATGTCACAGCCTGAACTGCCCGCTCATATACTTCTACAACTTTGTCCATATTTCCAAAATGTGCCTCATGATCTGCATACTTTTTCCAGTAACCATAACACAAGGGAAATTCCACAAAGAATGCATCATATACTTTTCGTATTTTAGCTATATTAACCTGTAAAAAAGACAGAGTAAATTATCAAGGGTCAGTCAATTTGTACGATAGTTAAGTCAATGTTATCTTCTCAGGGTATACAGCAAACACAGAATGAAATCAGTCCTCGTGCCTCACCATTTAACACCTCTGATAAAGATACACAAAGTACAGTTAAATCATAATAAAAATCAGACCAGGAAACGTATAACAATATTTTCCCCTTGGTCTCTGGGATTTTAACATATCAGTGCCAACATCATCTTGCCAAAATTGAGCACTTGGAGCAAACTATAGTCAAGTCGATTGTGGGATATGTCCCACAACAAACGTCCTGCAAATGATGCCTTTACAATTACCAAATTATGATGCCTTTACAATTACCAAATTAAACTTTCTCTGTGATGATCCTGTAAACTTATATACATGACTGGCCAGTAAGCTTTCCTACAGCACTTTACAAAGAAATGTGGCAAGTATTTTAACATACCATCTGTTTCATGGAACAAGTGTTTTAAGATGACAATAAAAATACCAACCACAAGAAAAAAGTATCATAAGGGGACCCCAGACAATTCAAAACTATGAACCATGAGAGTAAATGACAGAAGAAAAAACTGATATAGTAAGTTAATATAGCTACCTCTTCCACCTTCTCTGTTTCTTGGATAAGAGCGGTCCAAGCGTCAAAATCCAGACAATTTTCTGTCACTACACTCCATAATCTCTCTTCTTCAGCAGATGAGCCTTATTAAAGGAAACAACGATAATTACAGCCCAAAAAAATTATTAAAAACTAAATCCTTAACACTCTTAAAGCAGAAAGAATCCTATTTTGGCAAATTAACCAACTAGCATTTTTTTATCTTGGCAGAAAGGAAACACAAAACAAAACAAATGACATTATCTTTCCACGAACTGTGCATCACAAAAACTCAACTCCCTTTGAGAATTGCTAGCTTTTCTTTTGACTATGTCATTGATAAAATTTTGGGCAATGAAATACTTGCTTTTAAGTAGTTGTTGTTGAAGACGTCAGAAACGTCACTAAAGCAAACTTTAAATGCAATCATCAATGCCAAAAGAATTGTTTACAGGAAAAATTGAACAAAACAAAACACACCCAAAAGAGTAGAAAACACTGAAAAGTAGGTCAACAAAATCTAGATTTTATCAGGCTCAAAAAACTAAGCAATCACTATTAGGAGGAATTTCCAGCCCAGATATTAATATAAGATATACCAGAATTCTTTTCATGTTGCTGCTCTCCCAAGGCATATTCATTTTGTGCAGCAACATTTCCATTTGTAGAACTATCAGCAATTGGATGGCTCGCCACAGGAACAGAAGTATCTTGCTCGGGTCGAAACTCTCTACTAGCAATTTCCTGATTAACAGTCATCATAGAGTCTGTGCCATGCAAATTCCCATCACTTAAACTGGACCCATTTGGCAAGGCATAAGCCTCATCTGCTGGAGGCATAATTAATGTTGGATTTGCAGAAGCACTAACATCCGTAGCAAGATTGCTTGCTGAACACACATCATAACAGTAGCCAACAGACTGATTCTCAGCCGCACTCGAGGTATGAACGGTTTGAGCTTCACTGCTGGTCATTATCTAAGTTCCTGGAAATGGATCAGGATGAACTCCAAATTAGATTCTTTTCTCTCATAATGGGTACTAATCAGTACGATAAAGAATTGAATGAGTTAAAGAACTTGTCCGAATCTGTGTACATGGTGAGACGAGCAAAAGAACCAATCCATTCAATAAAGAGTTTTCTTTTTCAAGCAAGAAAAAGGCCGTACTGATTTAATACCACACCAGTCGAAGGATACACGAACTGATAAGATTTACGCTCACTACACACCCGTGTATATGGAAAATGGAAGTAGCAGAAATTAATATCAAGAACTACATTTTCAGAGGAAATAAGCTGTTTTTACATGTTCGAATTATCAATTGAATCGAAATCCTTAATCCACACACCTATTCACTTATTACACGCGTTTAAACAATATAAAAGTAAACAAACATCTTATCATACTCACATGAACTATCCGATTCGCTATTTTTTTTAAATTTAAACTTCAAAACAATTTACAAACGAATTCAAACAGAACCCAATACAGGCTATGCAAGAATAACCAACATCAACTCCCTATTCACCATTTCATACACAACACAGAGAGATCCACCGAACCGCTCAAACATTTACTACAGCAAAAACGGCCGAACAGGACATATATCACAACAGAACCACACCCCACAGTTCAAAAAAAAAAACTGCAAAAATCTAAATCACATCAAAGTATTCTAAATCACACGAAACTCGATGAAATTTATATTAAAAAAAACGAAAAAAAAATCAACATAGAGAGAGACAGAAGCGAGCACCAGAGCGAGGAAGAATGGAAGAAGGAGAAGCGAAGGAGATGGTGAGGAAAATTGTGGAAGCTGGAGACGTAGCTGCTGATTCGCTGCGCAACCCTAGAGTCGGAGTGGGTGAGGGGGACGACAACGGCGGTGAGCGGGTAGGGCAGACCGCGAGGTTTTAACCGCGGCCTGCGGGTACGCGGGTCGCCCGTTTATGGGTGCCCCAGGGTGTACTACTTTGGGATTACCATTCTGATTAAGGATGTTTGGTCTACTTATTATTATTAAAAACATAAAATAAGAATAATAATCGATAAAAGTTGTTTGACAAAATATTGACAAAAATATAAAGTAGTAGAGGCTGAATCCAAAAAGCTTCATAAACTAGTAAGGTCGAGCCTTATTTATTTTTTTAATGCATGTCCCTCACCTTCTTCTTTGCCAAATATCATGTTATTACTTCTATCACTTTTTACTTTTTACAATTATAACAATTCAAAAGGTTCGACAAAATTTTATAGAGATTCGATATAAAAATTGCTATTGTAACTAAATGTCCTATAATTATTTTGTTAATAATTTCAATTAACATACTAGTCAAATAGCCAAACGATGTGCCATATATATTTAAAATTTATCATAATTATGTATTTAAAATATACAAAATTAATTTCAAAAAAATATTATTCTACTATTTATAAATAAAATAATAAATATTAATTAATTTTAATAAAAAATTAGTTGTATATAAATATTAAAGGTGATCTAAAAGATTTTAATAATTAAAGGAATTTGTTTTTAAATGATTTCTATCTAAGAGAATTATTCTGTAAGTTTTTTTCTTAATAATAGATAATAAAATGTAAATAAATAAATAAATCAAAGTATGTAAAAAAATAAATTACGTATGTATTATTAAGTAGCAAACATTAGTACTATAAATATAAATATATTAAAATTTATCAATATTTTGAAATTCTTAATTTAAGTTTGACTATACTTTAATTTTTTTCTAATAATAATATTAATAATAATTTTAAATTAAATAAGTGTTAATAAGCCCAGAAAATTATTGCGGGGCTAAAATTAACTATAACACAAGATATGTTGAAACGCAATGAGAATGATAAAAAATTGAGTGTTTTAATATAAAATTCATCATATGTACTACCTACAATCTTAAAATTTGAAATAATTTCGACTTTCGTATTATTTTAATTTGTATTATATTGTTTAATATAAAATATTTAAACAAACTTGTTTTTAAAATAACTAACATCATTTTGGCTGATATTTAATTAAATATTGATGCCAAAATACATTTTTAATATCCAATAAATATTTTATTTATGATTTATAAAATTTATTCTAACCTAATTTAACTTGGTTAAACAAAATATATTTCATATTAACAATAAATTTGATTTAATATATAACACCCCAATTTGGCCCGAAGGAACAAACCAAATCATGATATTATAATTTGGAAGCTATTTGTTGGGCTATCGCGTATAGACTTTATAAAAGGAGATCTCAGCCTTCTGTGGAGGCTTAAGACAGACATCATGCTTAGTTTTCATTTAATGCGTGCAAAGTTCGTATTACAATGGCAGATTTTAGACTTAAAAGATTCCTATATAAACACCCCTAATCGTAACAAAGGTATAACCACTCCCACGACTCTGAACAATGACTTTAAAAAAGTAATAATCACTCCTAATTATCAAAGAAGCACACCCTCATTACAATTTTCAGGTTGCATGGTGTTACGTAATTCATATTTTTACTACTTAGTTTAAGTGATTGGCTTATGTCTTCTTATTAATTACAAGAAGATGATGCGAGTATTTAAACAATGGTCATGGTTACTACTTTCACATATCCTAAACGAGCAATAATTAAAGTGTCAAAGAATTACACAGCATCATTGAGTATCAGGGCATCAAACCCTAATACCTGGATATGTGGGTCTTCGAGTGGTGTGAGTCGTAAGATCCTCCACCTATATTACTTTAATACACAAACAACTACAGCGAAATACGTTTTGTGTAGTTGACTTAGCTCCTCATCATGTTCCAAAACTCTAGGGCTTATATATCTTGCAGATAATGGTTAGCCTTGCCCCAAAGTATTATAATTCTTCAGTAAAATGTAATAATATAAAGATAAAACGTACTAGCACAATCATCATAACATACATCTGAATCGTATAAGGTTCACATAGTTATGACATATGTCCATCATATAGTCATCCACAAAATACATGATCTAAAGCAAACAACATAACATAGGGCCCCCACCACCACTGACACTAATCCATGCACCTAGGCTAGCCAACTCTAAGGAACCTCACCTACATATAATAGAAAACCATGTTAATAATAAATTAAAGTTGATTACCGGTCCTAATAATTACCGATAAAATAACAAGCTGACAAATGAGTATTCTATTACCCACGAAAACTTATAAAACTTCAGAATTGCCTCACACTGGCCGGTAAACAAACTTACTTAAACAAGTGTTGGCTCGCATGCACGACTATATTAATATTCATACATACAACGCTTACGCCCTCACATCTTCCATATTTCACCCACCACGGTACTCGAGCAGCAAAAGGAACAGTTAAGTTAATGCCATAAATTCTGAAAATGTGATGTGTTACGCAATACCCTCATACACGGCACTACCTTAGGGTTTGAAGGAGTACTAGTGTAGTCCATACATATCTCCATACCACTCACACTCTTATTCGCAATATTCATAAAAATATGCGTATTTCTATAATAGGTTTAGGGAAGAGGTTTGTATTATATATTTCTGGGGCTTCACTTCGAAAACCAACAAGGGGTCTCATATTTGTAGTTTTATTAAACATGTGTAGAAAATACGCCTAAATGGCCCGACATTGGAGGGATCTGATAAAACACTGCTGATGTCTCCCTACGTAAAAAACACAGATAAACTTGCCACGTAGTGAATCAAGCAAAGTTCAAGGAAAGAGAGAGTTACGGACCGAGATGAGTAGAGCTCTGTATTCTACTTGGTCAGCTCACCTACGATACCTACCATGCAGATGAAACCACATAAAAATCGGGTCATATCGGCACACAAAGTGAGGCAAAGCCTACAACACCCCACTTTGGTTCACCCGTGAACCGACCCGGAAGTGTAACCAGCGACCGAACCGTTCGCTAATCTACTTGATTCGGTTAAGCCGACCAAGATCTACCCTCGGCGTCTTAAGACGGAGATGCAGCATGCAGAGCATGGATGGGATGCTAGGGTTCTAACGCTTATCCTACATGATATGCAACAAAAACAAAACAAAAATAATAAATGAGAAATCCAAAAAATTCTATTTTTATAGAAAAACGGATAGAATTTCCCGTAAAAATGCAATAAGGGCCAACCTATCCACAACAAGAATATATATATATATATATATATATAT
>JAVDBV010048353.1:0-19934 GCA_032619315.1 Piper longum | reverse complement strand
AGGGATGCGGCGGCGAGCTCGAGGTTGCCGAGGTGGCCGGAGAAGATTTGGGTGGACATGGACATGAGGTAGTTGATCATGTAGACGAACACGGTGGGGCCAGCGAGGTAGAAGAGCAGCCGCAGCTCGATCCAAGTGGCCGATCGCAGGCGGCGGAGATAAGGCACCGAATGTTGGATTACAAATGTGGAAGATATTATATTATTAAATTTTGTGTATTAACTATCATAATCAAATTTTTTATTAAATATCAATTTTGTGTATGAACTTAATTAATTGTTTCGTATATTATATTTTGAAATTTTTATAAACTATAACAAATGTTGAAGATATTATATTATTTATATAAAATATCGGACACTCGGTCGGTCATTCGGTTGGACAAAGAAATGTCTATGTTTGGATTGTTTTAATTCGGTCGAATTCGGTCGGTCAAATTCGGTCGGACATACTTCGGACTCGAACGGTCGGACAAATTCGGACGTTCATGCCCACCCCTACATATGAACCATAGGTTAGCATAGTTAGGGCACATAGCTGTCATATAGTCATCCACAAAATACATAGTCCAAAATAGACAACATAACGCAGGGCCCCTGCCACCATCGTCACTGAGCCACCTGATCCATGCATAGGGATGGGCGTGGACGTCCGAATTACTAAGTCCAACCTAAGTCTGAAGTATGTCCGACCGAATTTGACAAATCGAACTTGACCGAATTAAAATAAACCAAACATGGATATTTCTTTGTCTGACCGAACGACCGATCAAGTGTCCAATATTTTATATCAATAATATAATGCCTTCAATATGTGTAAGGCTAATAAAAATTTTAAAACATAATATGCAGTAAAATTAAGTGAGTTTACACATAAAATTAATATTTAATATCTAAAATAATAAAAAATGAATTACATAGAAAAAGGATAAAAGTCACTCTTATAAAGTCCCACAAGAATATATAATTTGCCACATATCTTATTGAATTAAGTTATTATTGATATTATTTTAAACGTTGTAAACCCCTTAATTCTTAACCCATTCATTTATGTATATCTATCTTTTTAAAATTATATTTAAAAAACATTCAATTCTAAACGAAACTTCCATAAGAATTGGATTGACCCTATTGTTTGCTAATAAGTTTTCTTATAAATAATCAAAAATTAATTTCTTTACAACTAACCAAGTCAACTAGCAAAAGGAACGGTTAAGTTAGTGACACAAATTTTAGAAATGTATTGCGTTATGTAGTACTCTCATACTCTGCACTACCTCAGAGTTTGAAAGAGTATTAATGCGATTCATACATCCCGTCCGCACTCTTACTCGTAAAAGTCATAAACCCTCATATTTATATATATAGGCTTAAAGAGGATTTAATACTTAGTTTATTGATTTTATCTTTCAAAAACCATTATAGAGTTTTAACCTTGAAGTTTTATTAAACATGTGTAGAAAATATAGCTAAATGACTCAACATTAGAGGGATTCAATAAAATGTCGCCAATATTGTCCTACATTTAAAACATGGTTAACTCGACATGAACAAAGGGAGAGTCCTATGCCCTAGATAAGTAGCGCTCCATAATTTAGTCGATGAGCTCACCTATGATGCCTAGCACGAAAATGGAACCGAATAAGAATCGGATCACATGAGCACACAAAATGAGGCAAAAGCTCTACACAAGCTCAACATTTAATATCATATAATTATCTTAATTAGGTCTTAAATAAAGTGTTAAACCTTATTAGGTAACTTAATTAAGGATTTGGTTTCATGTTCACTTAATAGGATTTAATTAATTATAGGGTTTTTAATCAAATTGGCTGATCCGACGATTTTTTGGACAAGTCTAACAATGTCAAAATAGACTGAAATTTGAATGGGTTAGCCCTTACACTCAAAGGTTCATAAGTAAATTCCACTGTGGCTGGCCCATGGGCCAATCAAAGGGAACAAGGCCAATTAAACTCGGCTCGAAGGTGCTAGAACAATGTTCCTGAGCAACACACAACTTTTGTAACAGTTTGTTCATGGGTTAGAGGACTCCAAATGGGCTTGATTCAGTGGGCATAGTTAGCTAACACATTGAGCTTGTTCCCGGTACAAGTTAGGCCCAATTTAATTTTTAAGTAGGCCTAAGTGGATTTTACAAGTTTGGTCACTGAATGGGTTATTTCTAAAACTATCTGGACACCTAACAATTTGAAAATTCACAAATAAAATTAGAAACTTGCCCAAATGGCCCAAAAATTTGTCAAGGTTCTAATTAAGCAGATAGTAAGGTGTGGACTAAGTTTCACTCAAGTCAAACACCATTAACTTATTTTAAGGTAATTTATAACCAGAGTGAAAGGAACTAGGGTTTTCACCCTGCATCTTTACACTATAAGGGTAAAAACCTCCATGTTGATAACAGTGCAATAACAATAACAATTTCAGTATTAGTACGGTAACAATGTTAGTAACAGTAATTATAACAATAATAATAACAATCACAGTAGCGGTAATGGTAATGGTCTTGACAATCGTAATAGTAACACAAACACTAACAATTTATAATGATAATAGTAGTGGTAGCGATAACACGAACGATAACGGTAACGATATCAATAGTAATAACGATACGACAATGCCAACGATACAGTAATAGTATCGGTAATAAAGACAATAATAATACGTGTAAAATTCATTAAACTTCACAGGATTGGTGAAAACCATAATATAATATTTATTTAATAGTAAATATAGGATGAGCCTTACAGACCTAATATTCCAGTTCCTAGTGATTAGTCAACGTTAGCAAACGGCTCCACGAATATAGTTGGATACTTAGGCTCAATCAAAGTCAATATGCTATCGTTGTATAGTGTCCAGTCTTCTTAACAAAACAATTAAAATTATCCTTGTTCACGATCAAATGGCCAACATTAACAAGTCATATGGTCAAATAGTCAGCGGCAATGGTGTTGGTCAGCGAAGTTGTTGGTTGGGGATGGTATCCGATGTGAGAGGCTACCAATCAGTGGTGGCCGCATAGTTGGCAAGGCCTGCTGGCAGCATACAAATGGTTAGAAAACAGTAAAAGACCCTAGTCGATGGGAGGAAAAATAGAGGAGAAAGTCAACATAGGGTAAACTGGTAATTTTACCCTTGAGGTGCCCTCTTGCATGCTTGACATGTGGCATTCGTTCAAAATCGGGTATATCTATTATATACCAGGAACAACCGGATGAATCAAAGTTGAAACTACAGTCATTCGAATACAAGTATCCAGAAATCACAATAAACTGTATTTAATAGCTCAACTTAAGACAATCGTGTTGATCCATTTGCACAGTATAAGGTGCTCCAAAAACTCTCCGAAAAATTACAGGCGTCTATCTATGATAACAGATGCATCAGTCAACTCAACACAACAAACAATTCAATAAATAGTATAATATAAATATTAATCAAATAATCAAGTAACGATAACATTCAATTAATAAATTAAATTAGTTCGGATCAGACTAAACTGAACTAAACCAACTCAAGCTAATAGGGTAAATTTCTGGACAAAGCTCGGATTTTATAGACACAACTAAAAATTTTCCATCAAGTAGAGGGCTTGTACTAAAAATTTTCTAGTTAAATTGGGATTGGCTCCAACTAGGTCTTGCTATGCGAATTCTAAATTAATTTACACAAATATAATTCAATTGTTATTGGGTGGCCTTCAAATAATTTTCAAGTAGCTGATAATTTATACATAGGAGACATGTGTCAATTGATTTAAGGTGGTAATCGACAACTGATTATCATTGTTGGCAGTTTATTTTGTGAGTTGCCCATGATCTTAAGAACTGCACCCAAATCCTATTTTAAATTAACATTAACTTTAAGAGAATTAATTTATTTGACTTATCAAATATGGAATTAATCAACTAAAGAAGTGATTAATATTGAATTAGAAAATTCTGGCAGCATAACTCTATTATGTATGGAAGTTAGAGATAATCATTCCTAATTGCAATATAATTTTGATTTGCTAAGTCAACCAATTGGTTGACCTGTGACATATAAATAGAGGCATTATTATTACACTTCTAAATCATTAAATTATAATTAAAGTGAAATCGAGTTCAGGGCTTAAAGGATCTAAGCTGTGGTATTGAATTCTATTTACTTGTGATTGAGTTTTTCAATTAGTGAAACCTAAACCAACTTTCAAGGAGGTGCAAATCTCTAATTTTCCTTTATAATTCTTTATAATATTCATTCTATTGCCATCAATTGTGGTTAATCAGAGGCCGGATTTAAGACAATAAGGTGGCCAACAATGAGTACAAAACAAATTACCTTAAAAATTGCAATGTGATGAAAGAATCAAATGGAGAAGATAGGTCATTTGAGAATAAAGCCATAATATTCTCCTCTAATCTCTATCCTTAATAAGAGAGTGATCATAAAGAATCGACCTTTAACATTTAAATATACCTCAAGTACATGTTTTTCAATAAGTTATTTTTAATTAAAGTATTTTATTGTACTCACCTTAATTAAGAAGTTAGAATAGTGGAGTTAGGGGCGGATCAAACTTTCAACCTATTAAGTGGAGGCGCCAACTAATAAATTGAAGCCCATGACAAGACCTTATTATTATTACACATCTAAATCATCAAATTGGAATCAAATTATCAATGTTAGATTTGTCTAAGATGATGAAATTTTGGGACATGGTTACCAAAAAAAACCCTAACATTAAAAAAAACCCAAAATTTTAGCACCAGTTACTAAAAAAAAAACTACTAACTAAAGGGGGGCTTTGAAAAAAAAATATTAAGTAAATGGTTTTTTCTAATAAACAAACAACTAAATTTATGGGAAATGAAATATGTGAGGCTTGCCCCCCAAAAAACAACTACTAAACATAGGAAGGAATCAGTGGGACCCTCATGGACCTACCCCCCAATGTGCTCTAGTGCCAAAGATTTGTTATTTCATGGCAAAAAAAGTTTCAGACCAAACAAAACTAAAAAAAAAAAAACCAATTTCAAAGCTTTATCTTTTTTTATTTTTTCTTTTCTGTTTTTTTTTAAAACTAATACTAAAAATGGAATCTTTGGTTACCCCTTACCAAAGAAAAAAAAGCTCCCTCCTTGCCTCTCATTCTCCTCCCTTGGAGCTGGTGACTGAGCAATTTTGATTCTTGTGTGTTGTTGCTTGGTATTCCCTTTGAGTTGCCCATATCTTGGAATTCACTGGGAATCGCTTTGCTGGTGGTGAAAATTGAGATCTTGGGCGATTCTGTGACCTGGGTATGTTTTTTTTTTTCTTTTCTCTCTTTGTTTGTTATCTATTCACATCTTTTTTTTCTTTTTGGCTGTGGAATTTTGGTTTGTGTGGTGAATTTGTTTGATTAGGGGAGTGGTTGATGGTGCTTTTGTTGATTTGTTCTATCCTTCTGATCTGGATCCTTGCAGACTTCACTTTTTTTTGGTTTGTTTCGATATAATTAGAAGTAGAATTGTGTTGCTTATATATGGTTTGTTTTTGGATTTTATCTGGGTTTATTATTGGGGTAGAAGACTTTATTTTTTCTCTGCAATCACTTTGCTTGTATGGATGCTGATAGGATTTAATCATCAAGAATTTAGATTTTTTTCAATCTGTGTTCCTTTTTCTGTTTTTAAATAATGATTCTGATACTTTCTTATTTGTATTTTCAATGTAAATGCTGAAACCAGCTGAACTTCATTTGACAATTATCTTTGTACGTGTCAGTGAATAATTTTAGGTGTTTTTTTTTTACCAGAATTGTGGCATCATTGATCTAGTACGAGTGCGTACTTTAACATATCTAGGATGACCTTGTTTTCGATGCATGTATGTATAAGGCTTCCGTACTTTAGTCAGGCAAACTTGAATTACTTTTACTGAGAGTAATATGCAACATAAGTGAGAAAACTTATAATCAATATTGTAGGATGCGAATAGGCAATTTTATATTCATCGATCCGCATATCTTGTCGATAAACTGATTGTAAATTTCAGCTTGCTTTAAATTTATTTCAGTTATTTCCCTATTTTTCATCAAGCTATAGTCTCAGCATAAAGTATTCTCCCTGACTTGATCCCTATGGATTATGTGCTAATATCTTGTATTCCAAGAGGCAATGATAGATGTACCATCAGAAAGTGGTGTCTGCTACACTGTAGCTGACAATCCTTTGTCAAATCACGGTCAACAACTTGATAGTGGTTCAAACTCCATGGGCACTAACAATGGAGCAAACAGCATGAATAACAACTTAAGCTCCCGGCAAAGATTAAGGTGGACTCATGAGCTTCATGAACGATTCATCGATGCTGTCGCACAACTTGGTGGTCCTGACAGTAAGTTGTTTCTACTATTACCTATTTCTTAAAAACGGGAAAAAAAACGTTTTTTTTAAACCTTGATGTGGTTGTTATATTTTTGCATTCTTCTTTTTCTTGCTTATATTGGATCAGATTATTTTGAAACTTCTTAGTAAAAATTGTCCAATTTGTAATTCAATAAATATATTATTACTTTTGACTATTTCAGGAGCCACGCCAAAGGGTGTTCTGAGAATTATGGGTGTTCAGGGGTTGACCATTTACCATGTCAAGAGCCATTTACAGGTAACAACAGCAAAAGAACTTGTTAATTTTCAAATGCTTCCTTAATTTTCTCTTTTATTATATTCAATTATATTTCCTTGTGTTAACTCCAATCATATCACATTGCGTTCAGAAATATCGGCTTGCTAAGTACCTTCCAGAATCGTCATCAGATGGTCAGTTGTACTCCTGAAATTTGGTCTTTTGCTTTTTAACAAAATATAATTTTAAAAAAATATATGAAATTACCTCATTATTTTTTTTTCTAACAGGAGGAAAAGCTGAAAAGAGAGAACCCAATGATTCACCAACCAGTTTAGATGCAACATCGTGAGTAAACAACCTCTGAGTTTGGTTAATTGAGTTTTACTTCCAGTTTGATAAAATGTCATGATTGACAGTATTTTCTATTTACCAATCCATTGATGAAGCTTCCGAACTTGAAAGCAAATTTTTACTAATAGTGCTCTTTGAGTGTTTGTGATGCACAATATGATCTTATAATGATCATTTGCACTTTGTCACAACCAGTGGAACAGTGGAAGCAACTCAGTTGGAAATAAGGAGCCTTAAAGGGAGGCCCGATATTCAATCTCAATTCCAATGTGCCTACCCTTTTATCTTTATTTTAAAAATATTATAATAGATTTTTTTTTAAAAAAAAAATGAACAGTCAAATTGAGTCCAATTATGTCTAAAAATCATAGGGAAATAAAAGGTCCTGGGGGATGAGAACCACCCCGCAAAGGGTGTGGTTAATAAAGAGAACAGTGTCACATTTTCCTCGGCCATCAACTCTGTGTCCTCAAAGTCATATTGGCAAAAATACATATCAGGTAAAAATTATATGCCACAGGGATCTGATTGAGCTTGAATTTCTAACTTGGGGATGCCCAAAACAACACTTTTTGTGAAGTTAAAATTTAATATCTGTTTGGCATCTGCTGCCATTCTTTTTCAGTGAGGAGAATGAATGAGTTATTGACTTCAGCTGTCTTCTTTGAGACCTGGAGCTATTTCAACTTCTTCTATGCTTCTTCTGATTTCTGAACACTTTTTTTTTCTGTTTGCATAGAGGGCTACAGATTACAGAAGCACTGAAGCTACAAATGGAGGTGCAGAAGCGGCTGCAGGAGCAACTTGAGGTAATGACTTAGTAACCTGGCAGACTATGATATTGATGAAAACTTCTACTGTGAAAATTAGTGCTGTGAACTCTTCTGGCATTCTGTCCAACAGCGCAAACGGTGCAGTGAAAGAGATGAAAAGCTATCTTCATCTGTTGATTATTTTGCTTCTGTCAAACATTAATTGTTGTATTAGTCTCGTCTGATGGAAAGTCAGTTTTCACTTAGTCTGATGTTATAAAAGTTTCATGGAATAATTCGAATAAATAGTATTTTTTTGTCCTGTACAAAAAATAATATTTGATAATGAAGATTAAAAATAATTGTTTTCTAAGATAGTATTACTCTATCCTGTATAAAGTATATAATGTTTGATGATATAAAGTCAACAAATATTTTTGTTCTTTAATCACAAAGCCTTATCAACATGCTTGAATTGCATTCTTTATCAAGCCCGCAATCTGCTGTACTATTGAGCAAGTTAGAAAATTCTGATGCCTTGTTGATTCTGTGGGCGAGGACTTCCCACTTTGTTTGTAAGCCTAGCTGGGATAAGGTGAATATTGTAGTCATGATAGAGATTTTATGAAGATGAATTATTATGGACTGGCTGATAAGAGTTCATATTTTATGGATATAATGGTATTTGGCAAAGATCTTTGCAGGTCAACGTTCATGTACAAATTACAGTTATGGTAGCACATATGAATAATTTCTTCTCTCCAAAAGACCTTTGATAGATGAAAATACAGATTGCAGTTCTATGTCTTGTATGCTTGACTTGCTTTTCATGCCCCCAGTGGAAATCACTGGCATGAACCATACTTTGTTGTCGACCTTTAGACGTTGTAGGATCTAACATTTAGTTCTTTGAATTTTATTATTAACATGGGAGCAGGTCCAGAGGCAGCTGCAACTACGCATAGAAGCTCAAGGCAAGTACCTCAAAAAAATTATTGAAGAACAACAAAAACTTGGTGGTGCTCTTGGTGACACTACTGATTTAGCAATGCTAGGTGCTGCCTCTGGTGACAACGGCCCTGAAGCTGACAATAAAACGGATCCCTCCACTCCTGCACCAACTTCAGAATCCCCTCTGCAAGACAGGGCTGTAAATGATCGCTTCACAAAGGGACCCAGAAACAGTCTATCCCATGAGGAATCCTTCTCTTCCCGCCACGAACCTCGTACACCAGATTCTGGGTGTCGTGCTGGTTGCCCTCTTGACAGCCCAAGAGGGAATGGCTCTAAAGGAGAAAGACCATCAAAGAAACGGAGCATTACTACTTCTGGAGCCAGGCCTGACTTTGTTCTACCTCATCCTGTACTGGAATCAAGCTCAAGCTCTGGTTTCCAATCTACGTACCCAGTTCGGCACCACTTGGATTCATCTGGGACTTCAGTTGGTGATGAAGAGCAGTTTGAGAGTGCATCTGGTAGCGACTTGTGAATCTGCCCATATGGTTTTACCTGGAGCTCTATTCTAACATTTCCTGCTTTTACTAATGACTGCTTACAACCTTGTAATCTCTAGATTATGATGTTTGAAATTAGAAATTCACTACGTAAATGTTTGAGACTCTTAAGAGAGGCTGCAGCTAGATTTCTGTCTCATTTCTGCTTTCTTTCAGGTAGTGTCCGATATTTTGCATCAGGTTGCGCTACAAGACTTGATTGAGCATTGTAAATCTCTCTTGCTAACAATGGTATAAATTTGTAGTTTACATGTTTCAGAGCTAACAGTGCAAAAAAAAAAATGATATTTCCTGCAGCTATATAACTATGAGAAAAAGGTGTAATTATGGTTTCATTAATCATGTAAATATTGCTCAAGAATGGGGGGAGATACAAAAACCTTTTCTACAAATTAGAACAAAATTAGATTTTTGCTCTAATCACTCCTTAACTATGTTTCTAAATGGAAAGGGGCAAACAAAATGGAGATAATTATCAGACTGCGATACATAATTTCGACTGGGCAAGGTTGCATTTGCATTTTTACCTAAAAGTTTAATATTGTTTAGTGTAATTTGCACAAGAACAAAAAAAATGTCTGATTAGATAAGCTGTTTTACAAAAAATTGTACATAGACGTGATCAGGAGGAGATCCTTCTGCAATTTTTTCAGAGTTCTTTCCACCATTACAACGAAGGCCTTTTTCTACCTCACACCACTAGACACAACAAGATCAATAATAGGTGAAACAAAAAATCATCGAAAAATAAATGAAACCAAATGATTACAAGGTAAAACTACATATGATACAGGGTAATGCACCGTTAGGAGAGGATTTCCTAGCTCTTCACTCGCCTTGAAATGTAGCTCCCTAATTTCTGGCTGATTGCTTCAATTTTCTTGAAATTCTCTCTCCTTTTCTTCTTTTTCGGTGGAGGCAGTGGCTTCTCTTTCGACACTTTTGGTTTTCTTGTGATCCTCCTAAATGGAGTTGCTAGCGCCTTGAAACTCAACTGCAGAAAGTGGAGATTCCCCGAATGTTTTTCTAGTTACCAAAAACTAAATCTTTTCTCCTTACATTGTAATATACAGCACACTACACATCAGACAATTTGTTTCTCCTCCCTAAAAAAGATGGATTTCCAGACCACTATGAACAAAGTATGCTGGTAGCAAGAAAAAAGTTACATGACAGCAATAATTATAAAAATTAAGAAGTTAGTTGTGACTGTAAAATCGATACTTGCAGAACACAGACAGCTTCCACGCATACAGCCAACTGAAATTTCTTTACCATCTTTTCCACTGAATATGACTGTTGATATTTTCCAACTACAAAACCCTTATGATGCATATTAAATAGTTAAATATATGACGACAAAAATATTAAAGCATCAGATTTCATCTCATTATCCCCTTCTCGAGGATTGCAACATAAAGAACATCCAAATAAAAGTTCACCACCTTTCAATTTGAACATAGAAGCTATGAATTGCAATTATAAAATCCGTTTAAAAGATCCTAGCCTAGCCGGCAATCTGATTATAGAGTGAGTTACAGTGAAATAACCTAAGATACATTTTATTATTTTCAGCAAGTAGAAACAATACCTGATGTTTAGTGCGACTGATCTTAGCACCTTCTATCGAAGATGTTTCATCATCACTTACTCCAAGGGAGGAGCACTTTCCCCAGCTTTCTCGGTTTGAACTTGAATATGAACAACACTCCACATTCTGCCCATCTACATCCTGAAATTTGAGCAACATCAGATATTCGGTAATCCAGGAGAAAAAGATATGCTCAGACAATATTAACTTAAAACAATACTACGCTAGCTTCTGTTGAGGAAAGGTGCTTGTGAAAGAAGGTTGATAGGGAGGTAAAGTAGGAGTTCTGAACCACTATAAAATCTCTTGTATCATTTCTTCTTTCCCTTCCTCTTGCATTTCACTTGATTGTTATCACCTTAATTGCACAATCACTTAACACTCTTGTATTTGACAAATTCGTTTTAGAGTGTTAAGTGAACAAATTCTAAATTATCTAGAGTTGTTGTCTAGTTTGACAAGTTCACCAAAGCAAGTGTCTTTAATCAAAAAGAACTTAGATTTGTTAGTTACTTTGTGTTTTAACTACTCTTGCTTATTATTTACTTAGGGATGCTAATTATTGTGGGGATCTAATTTGTTTAATTGTGATCTTAATTAGCTCTCTCTCAATAGTAGCCCCTTCCAATTTGTATTTATCCTTTTGTGAGGGGTATTCATGTAGACAAAAATATATACTTTGAACAAAAAGCAGAAAATAGCAGCGTGGAAGTCAAAAACTCTTTTTGAAATGTAAATTTTAATTGATATTATTTTTTAAGGGGTGTAGCACAGCCAAATTTATGGTGGAAAAAAGAAAAAAAACTACCATCCAAGACTCAACAATTAAAACATTCTTTTACCTCCACAAAGATATATGTTTCTCAGTGTGCTAGACCAAACGCAAGGTTAATCCAAACTTATTGACATGAACATGTTAAAATAGATATAGATGGAATAGAAGAATCCCCTAACTAATAGCCTAAGCATGTATAGTAAGTTAAGCATCCAAAAAAATGTAAGATTGATGCACCGCATCCATACAACATCCTTTACTAATACGAAAGTTACACCTTTTACAAATATGGGAGTTTTAGAAAGACCAAGAAATAAGATACGTTGTATTTACTAAGGAATTTAGGGTTTCAGTTTTATTTTGTATATCTACAAAAATATTGCTTCACTTTGTAAGGGGAGAACTTCTGATGAATTGAAAATGGCCGAGAGCCTTTTATTGTCTTTATTTCTTAGGAGTAGCTAATTTAGAAATTCCCATGGCATGTTGCACAGGAGATGCTACTAGAGCCATTCACATTCTATCTGGGCAGTAGAGTCAGCAACATTTTCCCTCAAAGAGCTGCTTGCTAGAAAAATTTAAGATAGAACTAGAACCCATCAAATCCCATCTGAGACAAAAGCCACAACTCATGAGTATTTTTACCCTTTCTTCGATCAAATACCAAGCTCAAAAGGGTGTTTGCACATGTTGGAATCTTTCAACATAAACACTAAAAGTATCCACTCTACTAACAAATTGAAGCTTTTGAGATAAGTGGATCTTCCTCCTTACATCAAAAAGAGGTCAGATCCTAATCTAGGATCCATGTGAATACAAGTAGCAAAACATGGTCGGATGCTGCTCCTGACGCCAGCCCTCCTTCTCAGTTGGGCATGGGAACAACAATGCACAAACATTGATGCACTTCTTTAGACTAGTGTATAGACGACACAGAATTTATGATAATACCTAAAAGGCTTTAACCGATTCTAATAAGAGGCAAAATATGCAATGGAAAGCATTTAGTTGCACAGGAAGATAAACAAAATGGACTCCATTCTTTAATAGCTTGAACTTTCAGGAGTAGGCAAACATCATACTTAAAGCACAAATTAAGTTTAATATAAATTGGAAGGGGAAAAAAATAATTTCCTTATGCTCATTTCCATACATATCTCCTGCATGTCAAACCTATGCAGGCCCTAAGGGAATTATAAAAATTAAGATTGCAAAGAGACAAAATCACCTGTGGAAGGTGTAGCCTCTCGCTATCACTTTCATCAATCTTAGCTTCCTCCAAAAATTGTACCTGTAAACATGAAATATGATCATATTATTACTTTCAAACTTCAACTGAAAATTGAAAAAACCTCTACAGATAATCATCCAATTAAATGTACGTACAAAGCCATCGGTTAGCTCCCCAGTCTCAGCAAGTAAGTCAGCAACACACTTGGTAACTGGTAACCTAGGAGCACCTACATATACAATCATCTAATGATCAGAATAATACTTATGATAGATTCAGTTTTTAGCGAAGAAATGTGTTCACCATTAGACAAGCAGGATGGGGCCGAAGAAGAACTTGGAGTATCAGCGCCTTCTACACGCATGCCAGCAATAATCTCATATAGCAAGCTCTGGAAAAACGTTCATCAAGGAAATGAAACTCACTAGTCTATTTATCAGGACTTAACACTTCAAAGAAAATGTTTCACTAGACAACAAATATGCTTTTTTTCACCACAAAATTGCCAAGTAAATTAGAATAGAAATATTAAACACTCATTCAAGCAAATTTACCACTTCAACTTGTAGGTTTTAGTTTCTGTTTCCAATTACAGTCTACAAGCATTTAGTGCTATATACTTGATAGGGTTAAACATGTATCAATTATAATGGATTATAATAATACCTCATTCACATTCTCGCCAACTTTCAAATCTTCAAAGTCATAATACTTTTCCAATGAACTTATACTTGATGATCGAATTTGAGGAGGCCGTAGAACATTGAAGAAAAATATGGACACCGAATCATAATAAAATTGGGGTCGAGGGGAGTTGTGGTCTCCTTCAAATTTAATTACATTTTTATCACCCTGTGTGGCATGCAAGAGAATAAACAAGCAATTAAACCATATACTAAACATTCAGTACCAAATATGCTTTTGTCTACCATAACGCAAATATCATAACAATAATTTAAGTTTGATAAAGTATATACCGCATATGATTTAAAAATAACATCTGTATGATGTGGTTGAATGAAGACATCGTCAGTAGCATGTCCAAATAAGGCTGGGATAAAAGTTTTTGGTGCCACCTAAGAGAAAAGAAGGCAGAACACAGTTATATGAGATTATGGAAATCTTTTTTATTATGAAATGACATGGCTCCATTGATTTATCTGAATCATATAATGCAGGTAAATGAATCAACACAGGTTGTGGGGTTCAAGCACACTAGATAGCAATTTGGAGACGTGACATCAGCAACTTATATAAATTAAGTAAGAAAACTTCTCTGGCTTTCAAAACTGATGTCATGATCAAACCTGTGAGCACTTAAGGTCCATGATATCAAACTTTGCTCTGCGCTGGATGGCGCGCCGCATATACTGAACACCAAGTTTTATCTGAGGATATCACAAATGTACCAAAAAGAAAAAGAATTTAGCAGCCTAGAAACAGCCTCAGTGCATATACAACTTGATAAATTCGAGAATTAAACAATCAATATCTTCTTTAACAACCTGTTTCTCAGAAAATAAATCTTAAGCATAAAGATGTAGGTAACAATTATCTTAACCAAACAAGAGAAATCTCTTTAACTTGCACCAAGACCATCAAAATGAATAAAAGATTAAAAAAATTATAAGTGCTCTTATGAAATTTAACACATCACTATAATAACAGGTTACAATCTAATAGTGAATAAGTATTATAAGAAGGGACTAAATCTACATACAGTGAACTTTGGAAGCCGTATCTTGTAAACATCCACTAGTTCCATCATCAGATCAAACAGATTTGAGAATGCACTGTCCAAGACAATTCCAGCAATGGAGGGATCCTCAGCTCCATAAAGAAGGCTGAGAGAAAACGAAAAGAAGATAATGGAAATCAGTGTTATATGTCTCATCACCTAGTGATTGATCAAATTTTGTCCATGAATTAGTATTATGTACTTTTTGTAACATGATAGGATAGAAAAACTAAATGTAACATGATTAAACCTTGTCACAGCACCCATGGACCGGCCCCAAAGCCCTATGCTCGACGTCCCCTTGCAACTCCTCAAATACAATACTGCATCCTTAAGATCACTTTTCTGGCATGAGGTGGACAAAGTAAAAACAAATTATTAATAGTGACCCTAAAGCCAGTGAAATGTCTGCTAGGTAAACACATTACCATACCTCATGCCACCCAAGGCTAACATAATCACCATCAGATAAACCCGAACCAGAGAAATCAAGAGTAAATACAGTTATGTTGGAAGGAAGTAAAATTACAGCTGCCTCATTAGCGTCTGCTCTACACCCACTGCCACAAATTGAAAAGGTTCACAGAAAAGCCTTGAAAAATCATAATCATACTTTCATGAAAAAGAATATAACATACAGTCACCTATTAAAAAATCAATGTATCACTTTGCTTATGAAATAAACTGCACATATACCGAGTTTGAAGGAATAACAAAGAAAAGGTATATAATCAAACCTGTTCCCATGGCAATATATGACACAAGGGAGGGATATATTTTCTGGGAAAGGTGAAGGCATGTAGTGACTGCATTTCAGGATATGCCCTCTGGTATTCCGGATCTGAAATCTTGTACAATTTTTTGACACTTCAGAAAATTCGTATAAAAGCACAACTAAAAAAAAGTAAAAATCTCAATATCTGATTTCCATACTTGCCTCCAAATCTTGGCGCTGGTACTGCCTCCCTGCAAGAGTAAACTCTTTATCCCACAGATACTGATCCGGGTTGTAGTCTGCCCTGTAAAAGCACGATGTATCTGTCTTATTACTAAAGTTGGACAGAAAGAGAACAGAGTAGACTTAAGAGATACAAAAATAACAATCTTCAGATAACAAACCATGAAGTGATTTAATGCAACAAAGGACAGTATCATAAATAATTTTATTTATCAAACAAGAAAACACAAAGTTCTGTAGAAAATAATCCATGTCTTCCAAAAAAAATGTTAAAAAAATAATTTACTTCTATCAATACAGGTCAATTAATGCAGCATGAAAAAAAAAAACTTGACTTCATCAAGTCCACTGTTACACAATTGACACCACTGTCAAAATTATATGTTTGCATCTGAAATTTATAGAGACAAAATTAATGAAAAGTAAAAAAACAAACAAACAGCCAACAGGGACAAACAAGTGAACACAAGTAAAATAAAATTTTGAGATGGACAAGATTGAGTAGATTAGAGCAAGCTTAAACAATAAATTCCAAAGTAGCCATAGAAAACAACCAAATGTTGCCAGTTGACAATCTGCAAAAAAAAAAAAAAGTTACAGAATTTACATTTATTGATAAAGATGAATAGGCTTCATTAATGACTGGCTTATTGTTGTCCAAGCCATCAAATTTGCAAGCTGCGTCCGAATTTAAAACAGTCTAACGACTACTAACTTCAATCAATACCACCAAGCACTCAAATTCTTGAAAAAAAATACCCACAAGCAACAAATCTAGGAGGCCAAATCACAAAAATGATGAACTGCTCAATCACGTTCCACTCCAATCACTCCCTCTAAAAAAAACTGTTCAAAATTTTGCTTCTATTGATAGAGGTCAATTGGTTTCATCGACGCCAAGTCTATCGTCATGCAAATAGTCAAAATTTCTAAGCTCCATTCGAATTTTACACAGTGTATCAGCTACTAAGTTCTTCAAAACAAATACCCACGAACAATTCCGCCAATTGAGTCCGAATCACAAAATCAATAAACTGTTTGGTAAGGCCTTAGGGACATCTCAAAATGACTAGCCATTTTAAGAGACTTACAAGTTACAACCCATCTCATATAGTAGCCAACCCCCAATCTCAATCCCGATGCGGGATTAAGACCAAGAAACAATACAAACCCATGTCCAATACCACAGGCTTGTAACACTGTTCAATCATCTTCCTCTCCAATCATCACTCCTCCTACAAAAACTGTTTATAATTTTGCTCCTATTAATAACATCTTGTGATGCAAATCCTCAAAATGTGTAAGCTGCATTCGAATTTTATACAGTGTAACAACTGCTAACCATCTCCAATGGATGCCATTGAGCACACACAAAGAAAGAAAAGCAGATAAAAATGCAAGCACACAAATATTAAAAAAAAAACGACAAACCTGGGAGGCCGAATCACAAACTTGATGAACTGTTCAATCATCTTCCCCACCGATCACTCCTTCGCCGAACACCGCCCACCCCGACCTCCGCATTCAACCTGCAGGTCCTGCGCAGACCTCAACACGCCCCCACTCCCCGGAGCTCGAATTCCGCACGGTTCCGCCTTCTACGCGGCTCCAAAGAACCGCCGATTTGAAGGCAAAGGCGGCAAACGGCGCGGCGGGTTCTGGAAGGGGTGGGGGGAGGAGACGTTGAAGAAATGGGCGGGCGGAGGAGGCTGAGGGTGGATCTCGGCCACTGGTTTGGAGGGGTCGGGGAGAGGGACACAGAAGCAAGATGCGCGGTCAGCGGGCGGACGGTTTTCGGTTGGTTGATTGTCCGTTGGCCTGTTTGTTTATTCTTGGAGGGGCGGCTGATGCGGGTCCAATTTTTTTACTCCTTTCCTGCCCGGTAAACATGGGGGGGCTGTCTTTTTTTCTCTTTTTATTTTTTAAAAATATTTTTAGTCCAATTTTTTTTTAAAACCAATTAAACATTACGTGCTAACAAAATACTGGTCTTCACCTAGTCATATATATACTAGCTTTGATCCATGTCACGGCCATGCTTCACAAACTTTTTAAAGTTATGTTAAAAAAAATTAAAAATATATAATATTAAAAAAAATCTCTTTTCAATGAAGAGTGATAAATAAATATATAATAATTTAACAATTTCATTTAATAAAAAAAATCAACAATTTTTAGTTACAAATTCCTAACAAATATTATTTTGTCAAGATCAAAATAATATTTATAGTAAAGACCAATAGAATTGTCTTGCAAAATAAAGAATTAAACTTCTAAATGACCTTCAATTTTTAATTACTAAAATTATATTTATATGTTATGAAATTAATACAAATTGTATATTAATTTTTTTATTTTTAATATGCAATATATTTTAATTTATTTGATAATATATGAATAATATAAAGCAATTTGAAATGCAAATATCAGTAAATATTTAATTTTTAACATAATTTTTCTAAATATATTTAAAAAAAAATTTCTCATTAAAATCATTTTGAAATTATCAAAAATAAAAAAATATATGAATAAATTTTAAAATTAAATATTAAATAGTAGTATGTAATTAGTTAAATATATTTATTTTAAAGAATTAAAAATAAATATTGGAAAAAGCAAAAAAAAAATTAGGTAAATATAATGTAAAGTAAAAAGTTTTGGCAAAGTAAAACCGGAAGAAGAAGACAGCGAAAATCTGTTTTGAATAAACGAGAGAGATGAAAGTGGAGAGTTTTGGTGATGAGGAAGTGGGTTGGAGAGTTTGAAATATGAAGGGGATTGTTAGGAAGTGTTCATGCACATTTTTGCACATGTTGGTAAAGGGGCATGGGTGATGATAAAGTTTTGAAAAGATAGAGGGTTTTCCAAAGCGCGATTAACTAGAGATAATTAAATAAGCCAACAACAAAAAATCAAAAGGTTATTAGTTGGGAAATAATATTCTCTGCAATCTGTTAAATGTAAAGAGCTACACAAATGGTCCCTTTTCAAATTATAGGACTTGGATTTTGGGCACAAACTCTTATGTCAAACTACAAATGAAAGTAAAATGATGGAGCCAATTGGTGGATGTCTCAATCCTGTCTAGGGAGCAAGTAAGGCTCTAAGATAGATGAAACAATTTCAATGCACATAAAGGAGGTGTGGTAGAGAGTTGGAGAGATAAATGGATTAATTAGAGAGTTGGAGAAGTGAGGAGATTAACTACTTGTTAGGAGAGAATGCTAAAATGCAATGAGAATGAAAAAAAAACGATCATGTTATAATATATAGTAGATAGATATCAAAATTAAGGAAAAAAATTACAAATTACCCTCAATACCCTCATTTTACTAAGCCTTATTAATGTGATGATACCACAATTTTTTTATATTCGCCCAAATAAAGAAAAAATTTCTCTCAAAATTTCAAATAATTATACTAGATACCTCATTTTATCAAGCCTGATTGATAAGAAAATACCAAATTGCATATATAACCTAAACTTTTAAAAAGTTTGGTGAAATTTCAATTTTTTCTTAATCTTTAAAATTGGGTGAGAAAAAAATATATAAACTATTCTTTGTACCCCAGTTTTTCTTGGCCTTTATTTACATAAGAAAATTTCTAGGGCTAACCCAAAATCATCAAAATTAAGAAAAAAAATAAAAATTTTTGTACAAAGCCTTAGTTAATGTGAGGATATACAACAATCATAAAATCCCCCACAAATTCAATAACTTATTTAATACTAGGCAAACAAAATCGAAGAATCATTCCACCACTCATGAACACACACGCCAAAGACACAAATATTATAAAGTCCATTTTACTCAACCTTGATTTATATTAGAAAACATCAATTATACAATACCTAAATTTTCTTCTTCTTCCACTTGGTACCTATCGGAGGCAGGGATCCTAAATTACGAGTAACACACTTAAAATGACAAAATTTTAATAGTTGAATGTCCTTACCAACCTTCCTCTTTTATCTAGACTTGGCACCGGGCAATGCAAAACATTGATAAAGTTAAATGAAAAATAAAATTTACAAAAATTTCCACAGCCCTCGAAAATTGGGCTAATCCTAAATCATCAAAATTAAGAAAAAAATCAAATTCTTCGCCCATTTTAAAGCCTTAATGATCGTGAAGATCCAACATCTGCAAAGCCCACATAAAAAAATTTCCAAAAATCCAATAACCCTTTTAAAAGGGGTCAACAACACAAAACCCTAAGAACCCTGGGGAAAAGGTTTCATGTTATGTAACATTGCCAAGATGGCTATGCTTTGATTTTTTTTTTCAACCGTTGGAAAAAAATATTCAGCCAGACGACCTCCCCCCCCCCCCCCCCCACTTGACATCCGCTGCCCCGGCCTCCTCGGCGCAAGTGTCCTCCTCAACCCCTCCTACTTCGGCCTTG
>JAVDBV010048352.1:0-23785 GCA_032619315.1 Piper longum | reverse complement strand
GGGTAAAGGTTTCCCATGCCATAGGTAGGAAACAGCTAAGATTTGATTAAAAAAAAATCCTACACATGCCCCCCCTCTTTCGCCGGCGAGCGGGGGGTGGGCTGGGTGGGGTGGAGGGGGGCGATTGAGGGCAATCGGGAGGGAGCAAGGGGGTGAGAGATTGAGTGGAGGGACGGAGGGGGAGGGGGCCAAGGGGGGGAGTGGGGTGGAGGACTGGAGAGACAGGGAGGTTATAGGGGTGCTACATATGAGAGGACGAAGTATCTTATCAAGTGGAGAGGGGAACCGAGAAGCGAGGCTAGCTGGGAGTGTGAGAAGGACTTATGACAATTCGAGAGGAGGATCAGGAAGTACTGGGAGGGACTTAACCTTCCGATGAGGACATCGGCTATCATTGGTAAGGGAGAACTGTCACAGGTCTAGTCCATGGGATGAGACAGGACTAGGATTTGGTGGTTGTTCTTAAGGTTCTCGTGTCCAAGAGAGGTGGTCAGAGCATCTCGGTGGTGAAAACAATCTATCACACTAATCCGTGTTATGTTGCAAGCATGGAACATGGTGCACAAGACTGTCGGGAGCGGCAGTCCATGCGGCTGATGTATCAGTAAGGTGTACCGAGCATGGGGTCGTGTCGGGACCAAGAGACCTCATGACGGGTATTGGTGCGTGATGCAGTGGTAGCCGAGTGCTGGTGACAAAGCACCATCGACTAGGCGTCACGAGCATGGGTCATGCATGACCGATCAGTTGTACCGAACAAGGACTAGGCGTGATCGATCACCAGTGCCAAACGCATGTCGAGCGGTACCGAGCAATGAGCGGTACCGAGTCTCAGCGTGATCGTTACGAGTTGCGGCACTGGGTTGCGGCAGGTACGGGTTGTTCGTGCGGTGATCGGTAGCAGTACCGAGAACCAACATTAGCACATGCCGATATTTGGAGCGGTCAGCGTGTTCGATCGAGCGAGCAGTCCCAGTACATGGAGCGTGAACGAGCGCTATCGGTAGCGAGTATCGGTACATAGGATTCGTGATCGGTAACTAGATACCGGTGTTTGGAGCGGTACCCAGTCCCGTGTGGTGTCGAGTGTCAATGAGTAGTGGTACTTGAGTTCCGGCATTCTAGTCGAAAATTGCCACAGCGCCGAGATAAAGACAGGCAGATATATATATGTATCTGCTGGCGTCTTTAGGGAAGGGGGACGGCAATTGGTTTTCTGAACTTTGAGGAGAGATACTCGAGTGGTGGAGAGAACGAGTGTGAGATTGTGTAGAAGTGCTGTGTAGAGAAGCACTTGCCGAGATTCATTGCGGGTGGTGGAGTTGAACCTTTATGTCGAAGGGCTGGAACTTCACAATTGATTGGAGTGGTCGTCATCCAGGGGATCGAAGTACATAATACTTGTTCGGCAACCTTAGTGTTTTTCATATTTGAGTGAATTACATGTGAAAAGTCGAACAAAGGGGTGAAACTTGGGGTTGTGCAGTGAAGATTATATGTAAGAGGGGTTTCTCTTAATTCTCATGGTTTTCTTGTTGGATAGGAGACCAACGTTGTGGGGTTTGCATGTCTACAACGTGCAAGTAGTCAGGGGTGTGATTCCTTGTGTATTCGTTTATTCATTGATTGAAATAAAGGTTGGAATCGAGGTTCCGTAATAGACCAGAGTCGACATCGAGTTTAGTTACTTGGTCAAGTTCGGTGGGATTCCGAGAACTCGACGTACTGTGTATTGGGTAGCGGTATTGTGCTGTTGGGTGTGCTAGACATTTGCTTGGCGTAGCGGTACTCGTGTGATTTACCGGTATCGCGTGTGCGTGTGTTGATTGCGTTGTATTGCTATTTACCGGTAGCCGATAGCTTGTTGGGCGCACTAGGCAATGCGAGTGCGACTGGCAATTCGGTAGTGATATGTTGGTGTTGCTATTTTCAGGATCGCTGTGACTATTTTCGTTGTGTACTGGAGGTTGGCTAGTATTTTCAAGAAAGGAAAATGCCGCACGTGGTGTCTTTTAAGGCGAAAAATTATACCCTAAGGGAAGCCCGGTGATAGCATCCCTATTAATTCCCTACTAACACTTAAGTGCCACATAACACACTCCTTCAAAATATGGATGCCACCAATTACTGCAGGTTCCCAACATAAGCTCTTTGATTCGATTCGATTTTTATCTTTTATCAACCGGTTTGCACTCACTTCTGATAAAATGACCAGACTGAGACATAAAATATGACGCGCAAGCTGAACATGTTGGTATCAATTTTTCATCCTTACTTTTTTTTACCCAGGCCATGAGTAAGCTGCATGCATCAACGAGAGTCACAGATTATCTTTTTATATAAAAAAAAATTTTGTCACAAAATTAGCACCCATGATTAAAAATTTAAAACCTGCATCTGTTAGATTTGTTAATTATTATTTTTACATTTATTAGTTTGTTATTTTGTTTGGTATATCACACGTCTTTTACATTTCCAAATTATAAATATGAGGGCTCTACAGTCTACACGTATATAAAATAAAGCACTGATGAAGAATAAAAAGAAAACTATACACTTTTAAAGATTGCCATTAGTGGTAGAAAATAACCAAATGTGGGGCAAAAAAGAAAATCAAATGAAGAAAAAATCCATATTTTAACTACTACAACTTCATATATAAATTTAAAAAGGAATTTAATATAAATTGGCCGTATAACATTTTCCCACATCCACATAGATTGAATGAATACGTTAAATGAAAACAACACGAAAGTATTGGTGGTTCAGGATCGTAGGTCGTGGCAGAGAAGATATTGGTTTATGTTTTGACGAGAAGGCATGGCCTTGCATCACTATAGCATAATTTAATGAAATAGTTTTAATGAAATAATAATTACTATTTTAAGTTTTAGGGTTCGTTTTGAAAGCGAAAAAAAATAGATGGAAGAAACAAAAAGAAATCAAAATTTTAGTTATTTTCTCTAATGTGCTTGATTGAAAGGAAACGCGGATGACAGGCAATAGTGAAACTTGAACAGAGTTGGAAGTTAAAAGGGTTGCCAATGGAAATTGAAGATGCTATGTTTTTCCACGAGTAGAGATTATGGCAGATTTTAGAATCATGGATTACCCACTGATATTTCCACTCATGAGCACAGGCCTGCTAATCTAAGCAGCTTCTTCCTCAGTACAACTGCTACACATCATTGACATTTCATTCTATTGTATACAAAACTACACCCCTTTATACAAACTTTCCACCTTCACGTTCTCCAATGTTGAACTAGCCTGCCTTTGCATGGGGACTAGGGTATTCACATTGGTCAGAATTGTGACATCTTAAGCCTCGAGTGCCCAGTTGGATGGATTTCTCTCATTGGCTTCTTAGAGTGTCCACTCTATCAATGACATCTAAGGCTTTAGCCTTATCAATATCAAAATCAATGACGGGTATCGACGGTTTTCTAGTAGTAAAGGCTTCTCTTTTGGCTCCTCCACTCACAGGGAAATGGCTGCTGCTCTTACTAAGCCTATGATGTTTGTTCAAGGGCGTTCTCGTGGTATCAAACTCTTGGCTTTTGCTTATACCTGGGGTCAGTTTCCTGAACTTCACATCCCGCAACATCTCATGGTCTTCCAGAGTTAGAACAGAAGATACAGTGTTGGGCTTGTCCAGAGGAGTTGACGAAGCTCTCTCATTGGGAGAACGAGTTGGTGATTTAACAGGGGAATTGATGCTTCCATTAGCCACAGGCTTAGACTGACTTACCAGTTGGTGAAGCCAAATTATTAACTCAAGAATGTAAGCTTCTGTCTTCTCCTTGTCCGCATGATGGAGTGTCTCTATCTTGATTATGTCATTTGGCCCCGATGGTTTTCGGTTCACCTCAGACCTGAGCAATCCCAAAAATAAGATTATTTCATACTTTCCAAAAAAAAAAAAATCCTCCATGAAAGAATGAAAGTGATCACAGTATTACCCTGTGTTTGCCCATTCACCAACCCAACCAAAGTTATGATGTGCCCTAGTTTGGATCAAAAGGTATAGAAGGAAGTTTATAACACATACATAAACGTACGTTGAAATGTTACAAAGCAAACTTTTGCAAACTATTATTACTTGGTTGTGTTGGTGGCAATCGGTACAAGCCAATGCAGAGTTTTCTCCATCTCCCCTTTTATTTGAAGTACAGTAAGCTGCAAAAGAAGTAAAGAAACGATGATTGGAACTTGTAAACATTCACATGAACATACAAAGAAAGGCGATGGAGGAACACCTCTTCTTTTACTTCAAACAACAGCAACTTGGATCTCAAAGCTGATTTTATGCTGGGTGGAAGTCCTTGATACAGTGTATCCCGGGTATTTGGAGGCACAGAACTTGACCGAGATACCTGAAATTTGAAAAATCAACTTCTTCATGCTTTAAAGAAAATGCAAAAGCTACACCAACATCCTGAAGCCACATCTTGTCTTCATTGCTAGGACTTGTCTTCCTAAAACCATTTGACAATAATTTTGACGACTTATCGTTATAAGACCCTTAGATTCCTTTACTTTGAGCCATATCTTTCCACCTAACTTGTCCAGCTTTTACAAAATTCTTCAAATTTTTAATGCTCATAGGTCTTAACACGTAATACTATACTACGCCTCATTGTAAATCAACAATACGCACATAATCCTGCATAACTGAGTTAGCAACACCATCATGGTTCCATAAAACAACTCACTGCCTTCATCCAGGTTCTTCTTTCCTTTTTATGTTTCCGTTTTTAAGCTATCATGAATGCTTGATAACAGTTCAATGTCAAAATCATTTTCTTAATGAAACACAAGAAACAAGATCCAGTTTCTTTCATTTTATAAATGCAAGAACTAGACAATTCTTTCTAGAAGAAATGATTAAGTGTATGGAACTCACAAGTGAGTCAATCTGAGAGATAATGCTTGCATAGTGCACTGCTAGGCCAGAAGGGCCGAGTCTGTGTAAACAGCTTGTGGGTTTCTCAAAAGTCTCTGCAAAACGCACAAGTGTCATTCTAACTATTATTAGATGTATATGAAAATGAATCACTAAGCACACAAAAGGAAATGTCAAAGCAAGAACTATACAAAATTTGGTAATTCAAGATATACCAGACAAACCAAATGCATCATGAATTTCCAGGTATAGGAAATGGACAATATCCACAAGTCTTTCTATTATCTGCAAAACGATACCAATCTTAAGTCATTAGTTTTGTAGCAACAGTTGTATATTTTTACCTATTAAGGTCGTCCTTCATATACCAAGACTTTCATATGCGCAAAAAGAAAAAAAAACAAAAAGAATAATAAAAAAACATAAGGAGAGTTCCCAAGTCTCAACATACAAAAATGAAAGTTGAATCATCATTCACTACCTCTTCCAAATTTTTAGACCACAGAGACTTTTTCTTGAGGCTTCTCACATGCTTTTTCTGGCTTTTCAACTCTGCCCTCAAAATTGCAAGGCTTTCTCCTGAAAATGACATTGAAATAAAGCAGTATTGATACACACACAAACAAAACTTTAAAAAGACAGACACACTACAAAATGTACATTTAATCATGCTGTGAACACAGGTTTACCTTTTTGAGCTGGGGTTGAGTTTTCTTCTTCCTGAAGCTTTCGCTTATAATCCTGATCAAATCTATCATATGCATGCAACTCGTGGTACAATTCCTGCACAAGAATCAGAAAGTAATCACTCCCACAGTAAAATTCCTCAAACAAATAATTTCCGTCCTGGCGCAAACTATAGTGAACTGAAAGTCATCCTCATAGTTCATACTTATGTGCAACTCAACTTGTTGAAGGACAAGATACTCACGGCAGTGTATTGAACTAAGGTTGTTAAGTGCTGCATTACACTGTCTGCCTCTTCTTTCAAGTGTCTTTGAGGGATGAGCTCTGAGCTAAGTCTGAAATATAATGCGGAAATATCTGTTTTATCAAGTAAGGAGTTAGGTGCATCAGTGCGCTCGTCATAACAAAAAGGCTTACTTATCAAAGTATCGATTCAGGTTATGCCACTGTGGGTCTTTACACCGATTCCCAAAACGAACCACCTCTCCAGAGAAGATTTTTAGCTCCTCCCTGTCAGGTGAATACCTCATGATTGAATATTTTCCTACCTAACAAACAGAAGTTAACAAATTGGCGGGATGTACCTTTTGTCGAAAGCAGCTATCCTTAGCAGTTCATCCATATCTTTAGACACTAACCGTCGTACTCCTTCAGAAGTTAGAACCTCTCCTTTCAGGTGCTTAATGTTTTCCTTTGAAAGGGATTGCATAAGGTTTGCACCCTTGACGATTGTGTTGGCTACCTCAAATGCTAGAATGGAAATTTTGTTGCTTTTAATGTTCATACCATTAACAAATCCACTATTTAGGTGTAAGCTAGTCATGCTGCTTCCAAGGGTATCCAACACCTCTACTGCTTTTCCAAAACCCACGGTTCCGGCACGATTAATAAGAGAGCCAACTTCAGATACCTGCTTCCACAAGGATATGGTTTTTATCCAGAAAATATTTGGTAACTTACATGCAAAATATGAAAAAAATACGTCCTTAACAGGTAAAATTTAATAAAAGTATAACTGAATACAACTTTTTTTTTCTTAATATGTGCATTGTTATTCTCAAAAAATTTGTCCAGAGATGTTGATAGATACAAAGAAATAAATGAGACAACTTCATAGGGTCCAATTCATAAATTCAAACAATACAAAATGGCTCTATTTTGACCAAAACAAAATTAAACTTAAAAATATCCATGAACCTACCAAAACCGATAGCATGATCAATACAAATAAAAGATAACTGAGCCACAAGTTTCCAAATAAGGAGACTAATAAAAAAATTATAGGATTAATAAGACACAATTCACATTTAATCATGCAAGTAATGCAAGGAAATACAAATAATTCCATTTTATAAGGAAAAGCTTGGGCCAGTATGTAACCAAATCTGAAGTGTAGGCTAGGCCCATCCTTGTCTGTCATACCTTTCAAACTAATGGCATGATTCAGATGCAACTTAGCTTAGGGGGTATAATTGTAATTTTCTAAATGAATTTATTTGCATTTGCGTAAATTAATTAGGCTTATGGAGTCCATATGTTTAGGGTTTCTTTGCATTAGGCTGAAAATGTTAGACGACCCATCATCGATAAATTTTTTTTAATTTGGCTAATAGATGAAACAGTGGCTTTTGTTTTATTTGCCATTAATTTCTCTCCTTTCGCCTGGATATCTCTCATTCCTTCGGTTTTTTTGAAACTATGTTCTACCATGGCACGAAGGATTAAAAAACATACTTAAGTTACAGATTACATGAAGAATTTAGATAAGGCAAGTCAAAAATCACAGTAAAAAAATAAAAAAAAATTAGATGGAGATCAGACACAAAGAAATTTTCAATTTTCACATACAGGACAAATTTTGAGAAAAATTATCAGTAAGTGCCTATTCTGACAATGTTGTCAATTTAGCATCATACTAACAATGTTACAATTGATCACACCTTATGAGATTCCTTTGTTGGCAATGAAGAACAGGGAACTTATATTGGTCAAACAAGACAACAGTAAATTATTTTAGCTTCATAGTTAGTTTGATCATCAAAAGAATAGACTTACCTTGTTCACGCCCTTTGCAGCAGCAGTTGGCCTGGTCTTGGCTAACCTCGACTTCTGTGATAAAGTTCGGCTAAGCTTTGATGCAACCTGAGCTGCATCAACCTCATCAACAACCATACCTTCAGGATTGGTCCTGCCTGCAGCTCCCAAAGGTTCTTTGACGTTCTTCTCCATCTTAATGCCCATCGAAGGGTGAGACAACTTGCTCCCTTTGTTTGAGCGTACAGCTCGCGATTCATACCCAATAGACGCATAACAAACAAGGCCATTAGCTCCCTTAGAAGTAGGTGAATTATCAACTGCAGCTCTCTTTGAGCAAAGGCCTCCCATTTGGCAGTACAAGCTCTTCTTTCTTAGTCCTGCCACATACCTTTTGCAATAAAAATCTAGGCTTCACTTTGACACGCAAAATAAACCTTCAAAACCAAAATTCTTATTCAAAAGGTCTCCCAGTTGCATACAATCCTGTGAAAGTGAGAAGGCTGAAGTTAACTGAATTACCTTCCTTTTGAATTGAACAGTGAAGATTATTACATATTCCACGATTCTGATCAATATTTATCTTATCTAACTTGCACGGCTCAGTTTTGAACTCCTATTTTGTGATCAAATAGCCCCCGTTACTCATCACAATATGTGTGAACTACATCTGTATTTTCTTGGCTTTGGTTGTACGCTGATTATGTCGGCATAATCTTTAGATTCTTATCTCAGATACTATGTATAAATAGTTGTTTTGATTAATGGAAAATCTAGATTTTGTGTTGCTAGTCAATTCTTCTCAAATCCAAATTCTACAACAAGATGCAATCATGCTCCTTATCAGATTTTTCAATCAGCTAGTCACGATCTTCCTTATCCCAGTTCTTATGGTACTCCTTCAATGGTCAAGTTAGCAGTCTTCCTACTCTGAACACATAGAAATTCAAACAATAATATTAGAATCTGGCCACCATCAAATGATTCGAGATTGACAGAAGTCCAAAAAAGTCCATCAACCCCCTCCAATTCATCATATTTCAGCCTGATTGATCAACAAAGCAGAAGCCTTCAATCGACCTACCAAGCGAAGAACACTCAAACACCCAATACACACTACCAACCGCTAAAAATCCCAACTTTCACCAAACACACATCAAACCCCACCATCATTAAAATACCCCAAAGATAAGAAGAATGCTAATAAAATAGTACAAGAAAGATCTGTACCGACAAGGAACTCAGTCCAACGACCAGAAATCAGCAAGCTGATGGATCTTGTAGACAGCCTTGGTGAAGAAAAGATGGACTCTTTTGCAGGCTGTCGGCGGCGGTTGTGATCGTTGTCGTCGGAGCAAAGGAGGAGTAGTGGGGCGGTGGCAGCTGACGAGGAAGAGAGGGAGGGGAGGTAGGAAATGGTCAAACTCCTTCCTCACTTTGGCTCCTTTCTAACCCTGGTTAAGTCCACCTTGGTTAACTTTTTTTTAATTACTCTAATTGGTCAAGTTAATTAGCCTATTGATTTATTCCCTTCATTTATTAAGATTTTTTTTATAAAACACTTTATTTGGACTGTGAGAAAAAAGAAGAAGAAAGTGTCACATTTTTTACTTGTTTGGTTTGTAAAAAAAATATGAAAAAATAAAATATATTTTTTAATATAATGAAGGAAAATAATCTACTACAATGTCTTATAATCAACATTTATTGTAAATTTTGATGAATAACTAGAGAAATGTAGATAAAAATATTTATTTATTTATAAAATGATAAAATTATCATAAAGATATTTAATGAGTGGATAATTTACTTAAAATTAATTGAGCCTTATAACTTTGTTAGCTATAAGTCCTTATAACATATTAGTTTTTTTTAACGAATACAAATTTTTTAAACCAATAAGAAAGATGCTATATAAATTTTTCATTTTTTTAAACCATTTCATGACTATTTTTCTCACAAAAGATGCAAAAAATAAATGAAATAAAGTGAGAATGATGCTATGCAATTTTTTAAAAAAACCAATATTTGCAAGAAAATAATAATAAATTATTTTCTTCTATTTTTGTTTTTTGTTCTCACAACTTTTTTTTTTTATTTTCTCAATGCCCAAATGGAGGAGATGGGAGAGTGGTAAACAAGTAAGACCAATGAACAGGCTAAAACCTCGACTTTGTTGGGTTTATTTCACATTGATCGTAAAAATAATTAGTCTTTGGATATAAACTAAATGGGAATGTCTTATTCTTTAAATTAATTTTTGGATTAAGAAAAACCCGTGATACCTATTATAAGGCCCTTTTGGGGGCCTGAAGAGCTCAATAATGGTATTAGAGCCCAAGGGTACCTAACAAATGGTATTACCAATTTGGAGGCATCGGTGGGCGATTAAGAGGTCCCGAAATGGGAGCACCAGACTGCAAGGTAAGGCTAATATTCGAAGGTTTGGAAGGCTTGAGAGCTGAAGATAGAGGTTGGTATAATGACCGCGCCCCTGGGTCCGTTTCTCTCTTATGGAGATGAACTTACTTCTTCTCTTCTATTGCTAGAAGGAAGGGTGAAAAAGGCAGTCATTTCTGAACCTCTTTTTCCCACCCCATTTAATAGGAGACTTTTCCGTTATTGTGATTCCCAGCCCGACTAAATAGGCTCAATGATCTCTTTCTTCGTTCGATAGGCCGACCTAGCGCTCCGCGTGGTTATATTTGTACATGTTCAAACTCGCCGGTCATTATGGATCTAGTGGCATGGCGAGGTGATGATCGGCTACTCCTAAAGTGGTTGGGATCAGTCCGGTAGGAATGGTAAGGGATACCTAACAAGTATTATCAAAGAGAATGCTGATTGTCGGAGTTTTTTTTATGGGTTCTATCTAATGATTTAAGGATTATGAGAAACCCATAACACCTATTTTAAGTCCCTTTTGGCGGCCGATATGGCCAACAGTGGTATCAGAGCCCAAGGGTACTTAACAAGTGGTATTAAAGAGAATGCCGATTGTCGAAATTTCTTTCATGAGTTCCACCTGATGATTTAAGGGGAGTTTACTAGGTGGGTGAGTTTGCTATGTGGGTGAGTTTGCGAGGTAGGTGAGTTTACCAAGGTGGTTGTCAAAAGATGATTGTTTCGTAAGCGCCTGATGTGTGAAGGGGAATTATTAGGTTTATCCTACATCAGTCGTAGAAGACATTAGTGTCTTGTATATATGCTGATAAAAAAGTTTTATTCTTTAAATTAACTTTTGAATTAAGAGAAGCCTGTGGTACTTATCTAAGCCCCTTTTAGGCCATCCAATTTTAATTAGCTCAATTTCGCTTGTTGTAAAGAAATTAAATGAATGATATTTTAAATAAGTACCGTTTAATTTTTTTAAAAAGAAAGGAGTAAACAAGTGGTTTGGGATCAAATCAATGTTAAAAGTTAACGAGTTAATAATAGTTTAAACAATATTAAATTCGACTTTAGCGTTCTAGAATTGAGAATATGGGCTTTTGGAATTTTTGGCCGGGCCGTCACTCATGAGTCAAGGCTTCGTTTTTTAAAGACTTGTGACTCTGGGACTTGATTGAAGGACTGGCGTTCAAAAGCAGCAAGAAGTTGACTTGTTATTACATGTTTGTGAGGTTCTACAATTTGCTTATTTGCTTTGCTTTCATCCTTGGTCAAGAAATATCTTTTCCCCGAGAATGCCTTGGGACTCTAAACATATCAATGCTAATACTAGTCAACACGTTCGCACTTGTATTCAAGCATATCGATCTCACGGTGTTGTAAGCTTTAAGACCTTGCCGTATAGTTTGTTTCTCTTAGTAGGTAATCTTTGATAATTGGTGATGCTGATGTAATTTAGCCATCAGAGTTGTTGGAGGAAAGGTAAGTGGTGCTTTTTCTTCCTTTTTATTTTTTCTCTCCTTTTTTTTAAAAAAAAAGTCTTTAACATTACATCACCGTGTTATGATGTAACATAATAAAATTTTAGTATCGTTTAAAATTAATTTCACATCTAATATTTAACATGTATCTATAAATTTTAAACTTTATTGATCATTTTTAAAAAAGTTAACTTAAATTAATTCGTAAGGATAGGATCATTACACATGATTTTAAATCCGACCTAAAATTATATATGTGATACACACATATAAATATAAAAATAACAACAAACCATGTAGGGAGCAAGTCTAGTTCTTAATCTAATACACCCAACAGGCAACAACTAAGCAATAGCCCACAAAGGGGGCATAGGAGCATTAGGGGCGTAAACGAGTCCAGTCAAGCCGAGTAAGGGTGTGCTTGAGTTTAACTTAGTATAAAACGAGTTGAGCCGAGTCGAGCTTTAATGTAAACGAGCCTGAGCTTTAATATAAACGAGCCGAGCCGAGCTTCTCTAAAATTTATAGTATTTGAGCTTGGTTCGAGCCTAGTGAATGTTTATGTGCTTGGCTTATATAAGATCAAAAAAAAATTTGAACACTATGAGTTCAATATGACCTTAACAGTATTTACGAGCCGAGCCGAACCGAACATTTTTTCGAGTTTAAATACATCGAATTCGAGTTTCGAGCCGAGCCGAACACTCCTTTACTCAAACCCTATTCGTTGTTTAACGAGCTTATCCATTTCGAGCCGAATATTTTTTCGAACACAAAATTAAAAAACGTGAGCCAAGTCTAATCAAACTGAACACAAAAAACTCGTGAACAAGTTTAACTCGTTTATACCCCTAAACAGCCCATAGGTGGAATGGTGGGCTCCCTGACTTTGGAACATAAAACTCTAGCTCAGGTGTTTGTTTATATATGATAGATTCAATCAATGACATAAAGACCTTCAATTATATGTTTATGTTTTTGTGGGAGCATGATTTAGTTATATGATAAATTGAAATGAATTTCTCATAAGAATACATGCAATAATACTTCTCAACATTAACTACAATTATAAGAAGTTATTTATGAGCCCCATTTGATATTCGGATGAATGAGAAACAACAATCTTTAGACACCCAGTTGAAGTTCTGAATTGATATAAATTACAGGTTGCTGTGGGAACAATTTTTTTAATAATTAAATCGATTACCAATGGAACTCACACATTTGACTCACAAAATGTGGGCCATCATCATTTTTTAAGTTTCCACCAATCAGTTCTCACCATTATTACAGTATATATAAGTAGACTTAACCCTTTTGTTCTTGTGAGTGGGTATGGTATATGTATATTTTAGACAGAAAAACGTGAACAACACTCCTACTCGTAATGTAGAAAATCCACCTAATAATAATAAGGATTAAGATTGAAGAGCTTGTTGGTAAATTGTGTCAAGCTTGTTAGTAAATTGTAAATGAGAGGGGTGAATAATTGCAAGCTCTGATATATCTTTTGTATGTTTCTTCACTCTAAACTTTAAATAGGAAGCGTCCAATCTACTTCACAGAGGTTGGTGGTGGCCATGTGAATTATGTACCATTGAGACCAACGCATTGCTTGTTTGAAAGCTAGTAGGAAAAACGATAGAAAATAAACAGGTAGTTTTTCTCAGTCTACCTTCAGCATTGAGAAGAACAAGCTCCAACTGTAAATTATAGCAAACATTAATCGCCATAGAAACGTCAAGTGGGTGTCAAAAAAACCCGGATAAAACTATGCAAACACAACTCAAACCTCTGGGCCACATTTTTCATGGGAGTTTTCCTTGATGTTGATCAACATTCATGCGATCTGGTCTTCAGCAAAATCAAAGAAACATGACTAAAACGAAGATAACTAATTAGCTCAACTATTATAATCCCCTGAGATCAACTTACCAAGGAAACTGGTGGAGGCTTTCCAATTCATCCCATCCGTCCGTTCAGCATCTCATACTTTGATCGGCTTGATCGGGGGATCACGACCGTCGATTCAACGACGCAGGAAACGCTCTTGCATGAACCGAAGCGGTCCCTAAATGCTCGGGTCACCCTGGATGGGCCCTTCCAGTTCTGCTCATCAGGCCGTGAGCAGGCCACCAGCGCTGCCATGAAAGGATCCCTCCCAAGCTTAGCACGGCCATGGAACTTCGACTTCTTCCACATGAACGACGGCATCGATCGGGCCGGAGGTCCGGTGGGTGGCAGGGGAAGTGGGTCCCACGGTGACTGCTTGATGAGCTGATTCTTGGGCAGTGGTGGTGATTGCTTGGGGATGCCTGGCTGCTCCTCCCACTTGAAGGGCACACCATAGAAGTCGAGAGGGGAGTTAAGGCTAGGAGGGGAGCTGTACTCAGATGATGAGGGGGTGGAGGATCCAATGGAGGAAGAAGGAGAGAAAGGGGAGGAGCACAGGGACCTGGTTATCTTCTGCTTGGTGTGTCTACTGGCTGGTAGCGAATAGATTTGATCATGAAGAAGAATGGGGGAGACATCCATGGGAGGACTCAGAAGATATGCTTGTGCTTTCTGGTAGCTAGGTAGGTGGGTGCAATGGTAGGAGAAGATTAACATGTACACATATATATATAATAGTGATGAGTAAAGAGGATTGGGTACTTACAGTGGAGGAAATACTCAATGGAAAAGCTAAAACTAGTAGAAAAGTGGTGAGATTAATGATCTCACAAGTACTTGTCGCTACCTTAATCGTCTTTTACTATTACTTAATTAGAAGGTAGCGACGTACCTTTTGTAACCATTAATTTTGTCTTGCTAAGGGATTACTAGGGGTGTTAAACGAGTAAGCGTGTAAAACCCATAATTCGAGTTATGGTTTTATATTTAGAACCGGTCGGTTCGACCGTTATTTTTGAATCGTGTATGTTTCAGAATACGTGTATTGAGCCGACGCCAGTTACGTGTATGAATTATGAGGGGTCATGTGTACCCAAGTATATAATGATAACGTCATGAATACAGTAGAAAAGAATGAGTTATCAGAATATATGGAAGTATGCAGTATTTTTTTTTCTATTTTATTATTCAGTTTGATCGTAGAATTAGTTTTAGGCCGTTTACCGCATTATGACGCGTTACAGACAGTTTGAGTGGGTTGATAGTTATAGAGCATGACATTTGGATGTTGTATGTTTATTTTATTTTATAGGATTTTTCCCGATTTTTCTGAATTTTTTTTTAATTTATTTCGATTTATATATTATTCATGACTCGAGCCAGAGACGAGTAGTAATATTTATAAGTATGCCACCCTGCTATATTTTCACCCTTGACATCTTTCGGAAACCCAAACCCTAGCCGCCCCCTTTGGTGGCCGCCGCCGCCGTTGCTGCCGCCGACCGACGCCGCCCCCTCTCACGACAATGTCGCCGTGCCGCCCCGACCAGTCCCGACCGCCGCCCGATCGCCGACCGAATCTAGCCACCCATGGCCGCTACCCTGTTTTTGCCATTTTCCGGCGAGCCGCTACCTTCATTAGCCGCGTCGACGTCACAGACGCGTCGGGCTTGCCGAGCTGGTTCCGATGGTACCCTATACGGCCCCTATCCGGCCAGTAGATGTCGTCGGCAACTCTCGCCGGAAAATCGCCAGAAAGTGACCGGAAAACCATCGCAACTCGATGGAAAACCGGAATTGTTGGAATTTGCTGGAATTTGCCAGATCTTCCGCCAAGTTCATCCAGTTGAACCCGATCGAGCTTTGGACCCTGTCGAGCGCTGAATTCGAGGTTCGAGATGCACGTACGACGAAACCCTAGTCACCGCCTATTGCCAACGATGCAAGGTATAATTACCTCTTATCCTGATTTGATTAATTATAATTGATGATTGTTAGTACATCATGCTAGGATTGACTGGTAATTATAATTAATGATTGATTAAACCCTAATGAGTGATAAGTGACATGATGTGATCGAGTATGAGATGAACAGCTAAGTGATATAATGAGATAGATCGAGGATAAACATGATAAGTGGCTAGGATGTAATTTAGGAAAATATAATAAAATTGGCATGAATATGAGGACTTAGAATTATTATATTAATGATTATTGAATTGCTTGATTGATGATGATTTGCATTGTGTATTGATCATGTCGGTTTGATGCATCATTTAGTTATCGGGAGTTAGTATTTAGCTTTGATGTGTAGGTACGGAGTAGGAGCTCGCCACCTAGGCGCGATGACACGCTTGGAACTTCTACCAGGTCCGTTAGGACTTGCTTCTGTTTTATGCTCTTTCTATTGTATATTTGATTATGACTTGCAGGACGACTTAAGTGGCGTTTTATCGGATCCCACTTAACTCGGGTCATTTAGCCAAACTGTTTTCCGGATTAATAACCCTCGAGGATGAGATCCCTCGAGAATGATTTCGAAAACAAGATCCACAGCAAGTTTCCTTCGGGCCTATTTTATAAATCCCTTCCCATGCCTATATATATTTTTATCGAGTTTTCAGTGAGACCAGAGATGGAAAAATCGACTGCACGTACCATGTAGAGGATGCCGTGACAGTCAAAGCGGGCTCTGAATTAGTGCCAGCTGACCGTTCCATTCTTGAGGGATCTTAACAACTCTGCATTTGAGTTCCTCACACCCGGAGAACGTGGAGGTTTACGGGTACTATTTAGTACAACACATGTCATGACTTGTAGTTCAAAGGGTACTGAAGGCGATTACCTGAGAGTACTCGGTCTTTGTGCTCAAGGCCAGGAGAAATATGGAGGTAAAGAGAGGGCTTAGGATTTAAGACCAGAAAATGAAGTATGAAATGTCGAGATAGGCAACAACAGCAGTAGTTTAGTCAGTTCGGGACGCTATCGGGTCTGCAGCTCAGTGGCTCCTCAGTAGATGCCCTTCAGAGAGTTCACGAGGAGTATATGATGTTTTCTTTCATATGATAGTTTGCTCTCATAGTCAGTTTGTTATTAGTTATATTCTGGACCAGTAACGCTCGTTACTGACGATTTTTGTACTATATGTAGGTGACGAGTATGAGGTGGATGTGCCAGCCTGGACAGAGGAGTAATGAGATCTTTTGCACACACACATATATTTGGGTGATTGAATGTTTAATATTCTGTTTATGTTTTTATTATATTTGAACTAGTGTGAGGTAATGAAAAGCATGATGATGTGATGAACTGCTAAGGCATGATGCCATGATGTGAATAATGAATAGAAGGCACAGGTGGGCTGAGACCCAAGATTCAGAGAAAGATGCTTATAGTAGATTAGAATCACGTGTGAATAAAGTTGTTGATTTATAGTTATATAGTTGTATATGTTGATGTGACAGGGTGGCCCCTAATTGCATTTTTAGGGGGAATTTTGTCTGTTATATTTTAGAATTTTCATTAACCTTATCATAACTGTATTAGTGTGTGATTGATTGCTAAGTCATCAGTGTAGTATCCTGTTAGGGTTTTACGCATTCATGCATGTATGACAAGTTGTATCTTCATCTTAAGACGCCGAGATTGGATCCGTGCGAGTTGGGTTCGGGTTAGCCGACCTAACTAGGGCATGTAACATGCCGATTTGGTTCACGAGCATGAACCGGATTTAGGGTGTTATAAAGTGAGCGTCGATTTAATAGTTCAAAATTTAATCGAACGATTTGAGATCAAAGATAAAGGACTTGAATACCTAATATATATCTCAACTATCTCACTTCTTTACAAATCTATCGTAGATAAATAAATATAACTAGTTACAATTAAACTTATTAATATATATATATATATAAACTATATTATTATATTATTTTATCGAGTCAAGTTCAAGTCGAGCTACGAGTCGAGTTCGAATCGAATTCAAATTATAATTGAGTTGATTCGAGTCGAACACGACCTTACTCAAGCTCGGCTCATAAGATTCGAGTTTGAGTCAAATTCGAGTTCGAATATTTAAATGTCGAGTTTTGAATCAAGTCGAACCGAGTCGAATGTCAAATGCTTACGAGCTGGCTCGCTCAATTAACAGCCCTAAGTAACATTAAGACATATTTTTTATTTCTCCTCTTAATCTAAAAAACGGCTACGTCCTTTTTATAACTACTCATGAGAATTATGAAAATATCCTTTTAATTTATTAATTTGTAATTATAAAGAAGGGTATTTAGCAAATTTGGAGCAGTAATTAATTTTTCCCGTTTTATACCTACTAAAAATTGCAAAAATATTTTTCAACTAATTTGAAAATTATAAAATAGAGTATTTGGTAGATTTTAAAGTTTGAAGTAGCAATTTTTTGATTTTTTATATATTATAAAGTAAGTTTGAAGTAGTAATTTTATTCATTTTTTATCTAAAAAAAGATATATATACAATTTTTTTCCCAATTATCATATATGTTAACTAGTTATTTTAGAGTAAAGCTCGTGGCCTCATTAACATCCACATGTCTATTAATTGAGGTACTAACATAATCTGCACCGTAAATGTTCAAAATAGGAAACCATTTAGTCTTTAAATGTCTGAAATGGGGAATCCATGTGACCCTGGGAGGTCAATGTGCTAAGTATGATATAGCTTGTACAAGCGGAGGTATATTAATATCATTGTCTCACATCTATATATAAAATAAGTAAAGACTAATATAAATGTAAGTTCTTAGTTTTTCTAACGTGGTTAGTCATTTTAGAGCAAAACTAATATACCCTTTTATCATCGCATAGTTGTGAGAGTACTAAAAAGATGAAGGATGCGTTTAGTTTTTTTCCGCAACTTCTCTATGGGTGCCGTTGCTTCTTCTCCGATGCCATAGATCACTGATCAGGTCGTCCATCAGCCTTTTCTCCTTTTAATTTTTATTCAGCATTTTTTCTTATTTGAGGACAACTTAACAAAAAATCAGACAATCTTTGCACAAACATAGAGTAATATTCGTCCACAAGCATATATATGGACTTTCCACTAGTATAGACAAGTATTATGATCGCCAGCCTTCAAATAGGATCAAACTATGATGTCCCAAACTGTGTAAAGATAGCTCCATGCACATAGATTAATACCAATGAAGTTAAATTTGGGCTATTACAAATGTATGTCTGTATTGTTGGTGACATTTGGTTTCAGTCTGGGGACATAGTACACTGCAACGCTGGTGACGTGAATTGTGTGCCCCATTCACTCGAGGCTTTGTATTGTGTGCCTCCTGTGAGTTGGGATTAGAGTGGATGCATGATTTAGTTATCAGTTTGTTTAACGGTAATTAATTATATTCCTTGTCATTCAACGTTGAACACAAACAAATCCACTCGACTCCATTGTTTATGGAGCATTATAATTGACTCTAAACTTATTAACTTATAGAGTCATTGATTATTAAATTTTCAGTACAAGGAATGGTGATCTGTACTTTCAATATGAAGTTAGCATATATAATATTTATATATAATTTGGCATGAAATTGGGAAACACAGTACAATTTATGCAGGTGAGTGGAGCTTTCATGGAGTCGAGTTTGCATCGCAAACTCATAGCTTTCATGAAAGGGAATATTGATCTTTTTATACATATAAAAAAGAAAGCCAAGAGGGAATACGAAGATTCCAAAATGAGCATTCTAATGGCCAGTGTTGAAATGATCACTCTGGTATTTGGAGAATCACGAGAGAGAGATATGAGCCCCTTATTTCGTTCACGGGCTGTTATATAGAACATATTGAAGGAGTTAAAAAGTACTGTGGTATCAGAAACGGATGTTATCAGCTTCCTTTTTTATATAATCTTAGCACCAACAGTCCAAGAGTGTGATATTACACTGGGCCATACATCTAAGTTTCACATGTCTTCCCTCTGTTTGCCCCCACGAGATCCCATTCTGGTACACCTCAGTTATAGAGCAATATTTTTCCAGGGGAAAACTGCATCCACTGTTTGATACTGCCATCTGGTGTGAGCAAAGCAAACACGTCGATGACCCAGATTGCCATGTGATAGATATATATAGTTCAATGCAGCCAAACATGAAATAGCTGTATTATGTCATTGTGTTAACACTTGAATGGTAGCTCGTGACACTCGAGTAGAAGAAACAATCGAAGGACATAGCAAGTTTGGCCAACTAACGAGCTCGTTCGTGTAAAGCACGTTGCACTTGCTCATTATGATCACCGGGAGGACAGCTCCTCCTAGGCTTGTTAATTATATACACTGCTTCTTCAAAAACGAGGAATAAGGCAAACACTGATTTATGTACATTATAAGTGGTTGATATGTCATGAAAAACTTATAAAGTAGGGTCCATTTGCTCTAATAATCAATTATTTCTATGCAACTATCTATGTCCTGATAAAATTTTGTTAAGGGAAAACAAAAAGCAATTTCTTCATGTCGAAATTGATCATAAATTCGAACCTATGGTAGGATTTATACTAATTTATATGAATTTGTAAACTAATCAACAAAATCAAAGAGTATTGTGGGCATGAAGGATGAATGTATAATATTACAATAAGCCAATGCATCTAGCAATTTCAAACTCAGCTTTTGTAAAACCTTTGTGGTTTCTAATTGTTTTCTTTTTTTAAAAAAGGAAAAAAAAAAACTAGTTCCATAATTCCATTACTTTCTTTTTATTTTACTTACAGAAAACTTCTCACTAGCACATGCATGGGCCCTCGGTGATGCCAAAATGGGCCTTATGTGGGATTAGCCCACACACGACTGCGCTGTGGCCCTAATTAATCTTCCCAAATACTAATCAATTATTATTATCCCGGTAAAGTCTCAAACGACCTAATCGTATCGATATCGTTCCATCCTCCTTATGTAGCTTAGTAATCAATCTTTACATCATTCCTCCTCCGTATATCTCCTTCCCTGTTGTTATTGTTTTTTTTTTTTACTAAAATGTAACATATTTGTCATGCTGTTTTATAATTTGGATAAATGTGTGTGAATCGGCAATCAGGCATGATTTAGATGGTATTAGCATACATATAATACAATTGTAGCTAATATATGGATCATTAGCAAGCTATCGCTGATAATTGGTATGGGTGTAAACGAGCCAAGCCTACTCGCGAGCTTTTTGTATTCGGCTCGGCTCGACTCGTGCTTGTTAATTTTGTGCTCGAAAAAATACTCGGCTCGAAATGAATAAGCTCGTTGAAAAACAAACACAACTTGAGCAAAAAAGTATTCGACTTGGCTCGGCTCGGCTCGACTCAAAACTCAAATTTGATGTGTTCAAATTCGAAAAAATGTTCGGCTCGTAAATACTATTGAGATCACATTGAACTTATATAATATTAAAAAAAAATTGATCTTATATAAGTCGAGCACATAAACATTCGCTAGACTCGAGCTCGCTCGAACTTAACCAAAACATTATAAATTTTAGATAAGCTCAATTTGGCTCGACTCATTTTATATCAAGTCAAACACGAGCACACTCCTGCTTAATTTAACTAGGCTAATTTACACCCTTAATAATTGGAAGCTATCTTCACTCGTTTTAATTTATTATTATTAAAAAAAACAATGTGCGTATGAATTGAAGTGACCATTAAGTTTAAAATAACAAATAAAAGGCCATGACTCACCATTCAACTACGTGGGGAGGTTATGTGATAACTCGTTCAGTCTCATTGGAACCTATTAATCATAGACGTCGCTTAATTAGCTCAGACTTTTTGCTCTTTGCTTAGTATTGTATCTTTTCTAATGTTTCCTGGCTGCCTTACATAGTAGGTATAATTAACTGTTATAAGCAATATCTCATGATCATTGAAACTAATTAATATATTCCAACTCAAAATCAGCTATGGCCCAGATCCCGACAGACCGTTACCAAGCGGCTAACATAAGTTTATGCGTCTGTTGCATCCTCCTAATTAATATACTCATTTCCCAATGCTAGATTGGTTTCAGTATGGCCAGGTGCTCCCCGCCCACTTGCTCCCTTTTTGGTCATATCGGCGACTCGTTCCTTTGTTTATACAAAAAGATTAATAAAAAAATCTCCTCTAATTTGTTTATCATGAGCTAACTTTATTCTAAATCGAACTTTACTAACTTTATGTCACCACAATATCAAACGCATCCATCCGGTTGGGCTGGCCAGCTTGATTAATCTCTCTTAAAAAATTCTCTCTCTAGCTGGTCCTATCTGATAGAAAAAATAGATAAATAAAACTATATATAATAGATACACTTAAATTAGACCAAGAATATCATTTATCGTGAGAATCATTCAAGCTGGGAGGGAGGGTTTTTTTCAGTACTAACGTTCTCAAGTTTTAATTTTCATTGGAGGAGAAGACCCGGTCACTCTGTGCTAATGTCGTGGAAGCATAAAATAGCACCTAATTCGGTTGCAAAGCTGGTAAGTACTGTCGTCGCTGCCATAACCAAACTCAGCATGATATGTTTTATCTAAAATAATTAAAACTGCATCAGCATCTGTCGCGCAATGAAGAATGATATCACCTGCGTATCAATATGACTTCTGGATTCACGCCTCCATATAAAATTTATCGGTTCGTTGTATACCTAGAAGGTTATAATTAGAAATGGGTATAGATTTCGGCCAATAATTAGTGATAAATGGAACTACTAGTTCCACGGCTATTGAAAAACATGTTGGTATGTGCAAGATGGAGCAGGATCCAGGTCCCCCAAAGTTCCACACATGTGAGTGTATGCGCAGTGTAAGTGTTCCAGCTTCAATATGGGTCGCCCAGAATGCACTTGATGGCTGGGAAGGAGACAGAGGTGTGGGGGAGATGATAAAGGGGAAAATAAGAACAAAACATGCAGTGGGGGGAAGTCGAAAGAAAGAAGCACGGAGCCGAGAGGGAGAGCTGCTGGTTTCCATTGTTAATAATGCTGGGGGGGAAGGACAGCGAAAAGCTTCGTGGTCGTGCACCGTGTGAAGCAATTGATATCCCCACGCCTCTAGTGTCAGACTCCACAGTGTTTGTCCCCTCAACATCTTCAATCAAGGCCCCCCCATTATTGTCACTTTTTAATAGCGATGATAAAGAGAGAAAACTATTGAAAGCCACCCACTTAGTATCCTATATGGACTTCGGATAATGGTCGTCTATGGCGACGGGTATGGCCATTCGCCACCGGTATTAGCACAAACCCTGGAAATTTTCAATCAATCATTCATTCAACTTCATCAAAAATGCATATTATCGAACATGATGGTTGATGTGTGTGCAAGATTAATTGTTAATTTAGTGTCACTTTCTTGCATGACCATGGTCGGATTCGTGAAAATGAATTTGCATGAGTCCATACTAGCTTAGCTACACATTTGCATCAATCAAACAATTGCTGACAAACACAATGAGTTAGAGATTAAGAAAGGTGAAAGATGAGAGATAGTTCATCATCAAATTCCATTCCTATTTCATTGCTCAAAGCACATGACCTAAATGTTACAACCATGACGAGACCGGAAATACTTGTAATAACGTAAACTATCCGATCAGACGATGGCGGCGGCGGCCGCAGCGTCGGTGGCGACCCGGCAACCGCCGTCGTCCTCGGCGGCGGAGGCGGCTGCGGCTGCGACGCGGGCGGCAGCGTGGCGGTGGTTGTGAACCCAGACTCGGAGGACGTGGGGGGTGACCCCGACCTCGTCGCAGAAGCGGCGGAGCTCCTCCTCGTCTTCTCCCTTGCCGCCTACCCGCCACCCCCGCCGCTCCGCGTAGTCCGCCATCTTCTCTTTCTGCTCCGCCGTGAACTTCGTCCTGTACCGCTTCCGCGTCGCCGACGCCTCCGCCTCCTCCGGGGCTGCCGGCGCCGCCGCCATCACCGCCTGCACAGGCTCCACCATCTGCGCCGGCCCGCACAACATCATGGCATGGCGTTGCGCGCCGTGGACGAACCGGCTGCCCATGTAGTACTGCTGGCGCTGCGTCGCGCCGCCGGAGTAGGGGATGAGGGCGGGGAGCTCCTTTCGGTGGAAGTTGCGGTGGCAGCCGCAGGCGGCGCAGAGCAGAGGCGAGGATGGGGCCTCCATGAACTCGCCGCAGCCGTCGTTGGCTAGGCCGCCGAGTGCGGCGGCGTGGTTGCGGAGGCACTCGCGGTACCTCGCCGACGCCGGGTCGGGCTTCTCCTCGGACGACTGTTCGTGGAACGGCACCATTGTCAGCTCCATGAGTAATCAAACGAGAGAAGTTCACAAGTCAGTAAGGGGGGTCCGCTGGGAAGCTCCACCGAAGGAAGGTGGCGCTCCGCCGGAGGACGGCGGCGGTGGTGGTGG